>JACXGJ010005045.1:0-41498 GCA_016801105.1 Esox niger
ACTTTTTTTTTTTTTTTTTTACTGGGCTCTGAATATCCGAATGCATTAGAAAAACATTCAACTCAAGCTGTGACTAAAACAGTCCCGTCTAATTAACCCAGAATTTAAAAACACTATATCTATGTAGCGTATTTCACATAGGCAATTCATTCAAAATTATTATCAGATTAAGAAGTAGTTGATTTTAACTAGTTTAAAAAAATAAATAATGAAATATACATGTACTTCAACCCAGGTCCGAAACATACTGCCAAAACATTTAATAATACAATCAAAAATTATTCAAACAAAAAAATCCATGTGCATTAAACATATGAAACAACCACACCAGTACAGACAGTTTCTTTGGACTAGTTGCTTTTGGGGAAATAATGCATGGGTCTATTCTTGATGTACAATATTCAGACGAGAAGTAAAGATTAAGAATAATAATGGTGACAATGACAAATATAGACACATGAAGTTTGGTGTAGTGAAAGACTGTCTTTAAAAACAATATGGCTAAACACATGGACCAAACGTATGGAGACCATATACTCAGTGGCCAGGTAATCTATTACAGGGTTAGACCCACCCCAATCTACAAGCTATTCTCTATAGAAATGGCCACATGATTCACCGTCTATAGGAGCAATGCATTTTCGTGAATAGAGTGTTGTGCATAATAAATTGGCCACAGTGTGAAACATATTAGAAAAAAAATCCAACATGCCAGTGGCAGTCAAGCCAACATGTTCTCAAACACACTCACCCCAAACCAGTACAGTCATTAAGTAACAGTGCAGTCCAATGACTATTTACCAGAACCGTTCTAAGGCCAGGCTATACACAACCATTGGAGAACACTTACTTAGTCCTTCAAAGAGCTAGTCAGATGATTACAAGCCATGTAAAAATTGTGAAAACAAGGCAATTTGATAATGTAAAGGCTTTAAGTTGACTATGACAGATCTAGAATGATAAACAGAAAAATATCAACACCAACCATACCAACTACATATCGCAGGCATTTAGCGAATACGGCTTATTAAAAAAAGTCTTTAAGGGAAGTTTGACTTTATAAATGAAATATGGGTTTGTTAACCTGACAATTGATGGATACCACTGTGGTGAACAATAATGTTTGAAACGTTCTCTTTTGTTATCTCATCAACTTAACAATTTAATGCGATACAAATTGTTTTCCATATCGCTTAGCTCTAATGTACAGTACAGGGTCAGACGTGATTCAGTGAGAGCAAGAAAGCGAGAAATCTTTAAAGGGAAATTCACAGATTATGGCATTCGGCCTTTTGTTTTATTACATCAGATGTCCCACAACTCCATATTTGCATTGTTTTGTGGTAAATGGCTTCATTCAAAAAGGGATTTTTAAGTAAAAAATTAAAAGAACAGTTTAGTGAAGACTTTACAAGCAGGGGTTATACTAGTTATACCTGTATTCCTGTTTTATCATACTTGACACTTTGAATCTTATTTACCAGAAAACCTGAAAGTGAACTACCACATGAGAAGCTTACATGTAATGTGTGCATTATAGCTGTGCTATCTTTCAGAGAGCATCTTATATTAATATTCCTATATATTGATTTCACTCATTTGAAGGAGAGCCCACATACCTTTGTCCATGCAGTGCATCTACATTTGTCATTTTATTTTTTGCTGATCCGGCATAATGAAAAAACGTAATCAACAATGAAATATGGACAAACTAGGCTACTAAGTACAATAGAAGAACAATGATGGCCTTAGCAAAGTTGACAACAAATATATTAAATCAGTGGTTAGAACTAAAATAAGTGACCAACCAAGGGTTATGAATCAAATGTTTAGAGATAGAAGGAAAGTTTTACCACAATACATGACTGGAGTTGTGTGTCTAGGGCAGAATAAGCGCAAATGGGGGGGGAATTGGAATGGCACTTGTTCTAAAACATTGTCGAAGCAGGCTAAATCCACGTATTTACAGAAAGATGAATTGGCCAATTTAGTTGAGATGCTTTTTCAGGTTAAAGAAAATAATTCAAGATAATAATACAATTAATTAATACCACAAAACAGATGTATCAAGTCTTCTTCTGAAAGTTGTCCACATCCATTAAGATACTACTATTGACAAAGTAATGGCCTCACCCAGTATCTCAATCAAAAAAAGCGAATGCCACGTAAAAAATGTGAATTTCCGCTTTAAGGCCCAGAAGTTACAAGCTAGCACAATATGCAACACCCTCACCATCCTAGGAATTTATTTTAGACATTTTAAAAGTCAGTGAATCCCTGATAATAATACATTTTTTTATTTGTTGCATTTGGCACTAACAAGATCACCATCTTGAGAAGATCCCCATATTCTTCGCTTCTTTAAACAGGATCTAACCAATCCAGTTTTGCCCTAACCAAGACTTTTGAAGTGTTTTAAGGGCAACTCTACTTTTACAGTACATCCTTGAGATCTGACTGATTTTGTCTATTCCTCTGTAGTCTGTAGTCACGGATGGAGAGTTTGTGATTAGATCAGCATCGATGATTGGACCATCACATTCATGCCATGTTGGATCGCAGGAAGATGAGCTTATTCATTTCCTCAGCTGTAACCTGCTGCCGCCTCTTCATAGCCAGGCTCTGCTCACACACACTTACACACTCGCTGCGGACACCCACAGCAGGCACGGCCAGCAGCCACAGTGCCAGCCGTGCCAGCCTGGGATAGCGGTCGCCCACTGTGGTGCTCCAGTAGTGAATCAGGTCTGGGGTATTACCCTGGAGGAGTGGTTCGGCCAGATACTGGAACACCTCCTGTCTCACCTGGGTCTGGCTTTCGTCTGACGGCGCCTCGCTCGACGACACGGCTGCTACACCTCTGGCATTGACCCCCCCAGCAGACCCGTCACCGCGGGGCCGTTTGGCTGCGGAGGGTCCATCCACCTCCTCGCCTACAGACCCACCACCAGCGGCGTAGCCGCCCTCGCGGGTGTCTGTGGCCATCTCGCAGGCACGGGCGATGATCTCCTCGTGTTGGTAGGCAGGAACGGGACGGAGCTTCAGCTGAGGATCTAGGACCATGGCTACCTGGTGGGCTTTCTCCACCTTAAAGTTTTCCTTCAGGGCTTCCAGGAAGTAGTGGCACAGCTTGCTGGCAGTCCCCGCCTCCCCGGCCTTGGATGTGAAAAGTTTCTCGAGGCGCAGATAAACAGGCAGCACCTGCTGAAGAGTGGGCCTCCTCTGACTGCTGAGCTCCAGCGCAGCCAGACGCAGTGGGGCCAGCAGGTAGGCCAGTGTCCCCAACATGTGTTTGTTGAGGCCTTGCAGAGTGGGAGCTGTAGCCTTGCTCCTCCCGTACGCCTCACAGATCTGCTCAAAGTGGGCGTGCACCTGGAGCAGGGCCTCGGCCATCCGGTCCCAGCACGGAGGAGTTGGGCTGGGTCCCGGTGGACCGGAGGGGTTAGAAGTGCCCTCATCCGCGGTGCCGATGGACTCGTCCCGCAACGAGAGACTGGTGGAGGCGGCGATGTCACGGCAGGCGGCCAGCAGCTCAGCCAGCTCGTGCAGCCCCCGTGCCTGCAAGCTCCGCTTCCCCAGCACCGCCTGGACCACGGCACCCAGCGAGCACCCGGCACAGCGCAGACACATCCTCGCCCGCCCTCCTCCGCCCAGCGGCGAGCCCCCCATCCCCACGGCGGACACCCCTGGCTCCGTCACATACACCGTGCGGATGTCTGACATGACGAACTCCGACAGCACGTTCTGTGTCCACTGGTGCACCTGCTCCGGCCCCTCCCTGAGGTCGGCCTCCTTGACACCAAGGATGTAGCGCTTGAGCTTGGACCCCTCCACCTGGTAGGCTGTCAGCACCAGGCAGGCGTCGGGCCCCACCGTCTGGGAGTGGCAGGTGACAGCGATGCCCAGCGACGAGTTGGAGCCCAGTGCGCAGGTCACCTTCACCTTGACCTGATTGTACATACGAGGAAGCTGGCGAAGGGCTAGCGAGCTCATGTTTCCCAGGGCATCGCGGGTGGAGTACGCACCGTGGCGCGCTCCTGTGTCCACAAGGGTCTGGGCCAGCTTCAGGAAGTCCTTGCTGTTGAGCATGTTCAGAGCTCCCAGGTCTGCACACATCACCCTGAGAAGACGCTCGGCCACTTGCTGCCGCTCCTTCTCCGGCAGCCCACTGTTCTCTGAAGACAGAGACAAATGGAAGAGGCAGTGAGTGGAGCAGTGAGAGAAATATAAGAAAGCCATATGGTTCTTAATTGCCACAGAGGAACGGTGGTTCTTTATGTAGGGGTTCCATCACACAGCAATAATATGTATGGGCATGGCACATCAAGTGAACATAATGATTTTACTGTTAGCCATTAATTCTGTTAATGCTCATTTGTACCACTAGATTGCATCTTGGATTTGCCCAGATTAACCGTGTTTGATGGGTCGAGTAAATTATGTTTGAAAAAATCCTTTGTATTCAAACCATGACCTGCAGATTTGGAAGTGGGTCACTTTTTTGGGAAGTTTAGGACATAGCTTACTTTGCAATTCAGAATAAGTTTGTTGCCAACTTTATAATCTTTGTAAACAGAGAATGGTTTCAGACAAAATATATGCAAAAACAAAAAAACAATGATCTTATGAATGTAGTAATCTTTATCAGCACAGTCAAGCCTTTGCCAAAAAAACTATGTTGGTCATAATATAGGCATTTGTAAGCTTCCTTTCAACATTAAATCATTGTTTCTCTTCTCCATAAATAACTTTCCCATTAACTTAATAAACAACACTATTCACATGTAATATGTAAATCTGTAAAACGTTATAGATTTTCCAGTGCCTATAGAATGTCTACACCACAATGTTTTTCTCCATATTTTTGGACAGCGCCTCTGAGCTCCATGCAGTTCAATTCTCACAGGCCAGCACATTTGGACCTACTCACATATTCAGTGCACAATTACAATCCTATTCTGGTGACACAGTGATTGATGCATGGCTGCCATTTGATAAAAAATACCCACATCCATCTCATTATGCAGGTAACTGTAATAATCTGTCTAATGACGAGAGCTACTATCCTATGCCTGACGTTTAGCACTGAAGCAGTAGCACCAACATTATAACTGATAAATCTCTGTATGTTTGTGTATTCGGACGCAGTGCGGCACAAACGGGTGTATTTATGGGCCGTAGCTTACTCACGGTTGGTGTAGTGGTTTCTCTGTGCAGGCTGGGGTTGAGCTTGTATCTGGACTTGAACTATTTGAGTCGGGGGCTGATGCTGGGGCTGATGCTGGGGTTGATGGGGGGGTTGATGCGGGGGTTGATGCGGGGGTTGATGCGGGGGCTGAGGGGAGCTCCACAGTTGCTCTTGTGAGACTGGCCCTGGGGATGTCTTTGGAGACTCCCCTTTGCTGTGGTTCTCATTATCCGCTAGAGGGAAACAGAGATGGGAGGTTGGATAACTATTAAGGGACAGTTAAATATCAAATTAACAGCTCAGGTCGATATGTGGTTAGTTTATGGTTAGATAATGTTAGCAAACAAGCGAATACTTTAGCTAAAGGCCAAGGGTTCCTTAGTCAAACCTATATGATCCTTATTGGTGTTTTCATATTGAATTTCAAGGGATTTTTGGGCCTTGTAGTAATTTAACAGGAACAAATCCTATGATTTTAACGGACTTCGCTCACAGATTTTTATAATTTATTCAGTCTCTATAGCACTTAAATAAAAAACAATCTCAAAGGTCATTAAAGAAGAATAGCTAGTTACGTTTAAACTTGTAACAAGCTACTGTACATAACAGATTGGGAATGAACAACTGTACAAAAATGCTCAACCAGAGAAGAAAGTTTGGATTGTTTTAAGCCTCAAACAGATGTAGCGAGTCCAGTAGGACCCAGAAAGCTTAAGTGGAGAAAAAGGTTTGTCACCAGGGGGAGATGAAAAGGTTGTTTAGTGGCAGGCAGCATAGTAAACTTTCCATTGAATCACAGGCACCTCACTGTTACCACCATCTGACTGAAATCTCTCCAAAGCAGTTTCCTGTTTTGTACTAGGTGTATGTTGTTAATTTCACACTAACACGACAGTCCACACAGCTTTGGAGGAATCCTCCGACTGAATGGTTAATTAGGCCACTACTGTCAGCTTTCCATCCACTGAATTCTTACTTGTGCGGTAGGAGGCCTTAGGTTAAACAACTAAATGAGGTGGTGTAGCTAGGCTGGTCAAATTAAAATACTAACAGTTACAGCAAACTTAAAACAACCGATTTTCCAACAGATAGGCAAGCAAGAAAGAAATATTAATCCGGCCTAATCTATACTCATCAAGTTATTCAAAACCAAAACATTTAAAAAAGATACCATCAAAAACAAATAAACATGTTCAAATATTTACAGAATGTAAAGAAGGATGCCTAACAGTGCAATGGCAATTAGGAAAACATACTTAAAAATAATATTTCCAAAACATAATACAAAAGACCATTTTGACTAGGGATATATATCGCATAGCAGCTGGTTTTAGTCATTTGTATTTTATTCAGATCCCCATTAGCCGCTGCCAAAGCAGCAGCTACTGTTCCTTCCTGTAAAGACAAAGTACAAAACTAACACATATAGACAAATGGCTAAACGTAGGAAAAGGTTAGTGAACAATCAGTGATAAACAAAAAAATGCAAGGTAAACACAATATACCTACAAGGCTGACAATGGTCATAACACAAAGTGAATTCAATGTAATGTAGAAAAAAATCTAAAACATGCTCAATGCAAACGTTCCACCATTACAACCTTGCTAAGAACAACCCGATCAGCTGAAAACTTAACTCCCACAAGGTACAACTACACTTTGAGGCCTTCCTAAGCGCATAAACCATGAGTGGGATAATATCCATGTGAGATTTATCAATATGAACGTATGCTTGAGAGCAATGACCACTTGGCACAGTGGAAGAAGGGAAGAAGCAGCTTGTCACACACCAGTACTTTATTAGGATAATAACCCATATAATACAGTGATTTGCAAGTGTGAAACCATTATTTAAATATTGTAAAATATTGAGAAATACTGAGATTGCTGATGTTCCATTGTTGGAAGATATGGCACACGCTGCATTTTGCAGACCTTATTTTTAGAGACAGCTGGGCCTTCTTTGTTTAGACTGGCTCATCAGCAGATTGTTGTCCAAGGCCAATTTTAGAGGATTTTAAGATCTACTCTAGAAATGCAAGGTAAAGATCACATCCAAGCGATACCCACCCTCAGGTATTTTGACAACTTTGGTTTTTAGCTTGCTGATCATTATACAATCTCACAACTCTCAAAGATGCCACAGCTGCCTACTGTTCAGAATGCAATCATCAACAAATGGAAAAATTGCTAAGAATTAATACAGAATTTTACAAATCAGGATGAATCCAAGAGGGGTTTCTTTGCTATACGGGTTTTAACATATGATCACAGCAGCAGACGATCACAGCAGCAGACGATGATCAGAGCAGCAGACGATGATGCCAGAAAATAATAAAACAAGATCAACTACTGTGAACAGCAACGGCTTCCACTCAATGGGCAGGTGATAAGTAATGCGTAAAAGACGGTTGTGCTGAATTTGGTGGCAAAATAAAACAAAACTGCTGTTAGCCTATTGGTGGCTTACCAGAAGGCGCTGTTGTGGATTGTTTATAGGCGACTGTTGCTAACAGATTTCTAACTCTATTGCTAAAACAACATATATTGTCATTTGTAGCTATGTTTCTATTTTTACTGGATGATCAACAACTGAGCGCGCAAACCGTTTTGTAACAATTGAGCCCTTTGCGTTTCTATCTAAAATGGCATTTATTATTTATTTTTGGTTGTGCTGTTGATTTCATCATACAGTGTATGCCAACGAGCGCCCCTGAGACTTTTCATAATAACTCAATTGGGAACGTATCTGAAATAGCAATGGTCATATTTCAGCACTCAGACGGAAACTAACGAGTGTTTACCAATGGGTATCTACCAGTGTGCGTTCAACGCTTGTATGATAAATGAGGCCCCAGGTGTACAACAAGACTGGTATATTTCCACTAGGTGCAGTTGACTCACCAGCATGAGACTGCATGTGCTCCAGCAGGTTGTTGTAGAACTGGAACTGGATGCCACAGGTGCCACATGTGTAGGGTTCTAGAAACACAAGGCCCAGAATAAAGGTTCCTGTAGCATTAAAGAGAGCACATCCACTGTGGCCCTGCCCAGTCCTTCCCCTGAGCATAGCAAGATATAGGCCATGGATGGCATGTGTCAATTTATATAAGTTATGATTTAACACAAATAAAAACACAGGGACATGTTAAACCGACTTGACATATTGTCATATTGTCTGTATCATTTAAGAATGATTGGGTATTCCTACCTAGGGACTTTGTCTCTGCCACTGTTGACTTGTCTTTGGGGGCTTTATGCCATGATTGTTGTGAAGCACTTTGTGGCTAATGCATTTGGTAAAAGATGTATATGAAACTTTATTTGAGCGATTGAATATGTTTTTCATGACATTCATGACCGGCTTGTCAACTGCAACAGGTTATTGTTGATTAGCACTGGAGCATAAAATGACCAGTTGAGGTAACATATGGGTCAGCAATTAGTCCCTCCTCGTTTGATGCCATTACAACACCTAAAACATTAATGCCACACTCAATTCATTATGGATTAACCTGCCTAAAGTCATCTCCTCACACCAACTACTAATATTACAGGGCCACAAACACAGCTTAAATGGAGGTCAAAATGAAAAGTGATCAGGAAAATATCTGGGGCAGCAGATGCTACACATTATGAGAAAAATAAACAACATGCAGAAGATGAAATGGTCCAAATTGTTAGTGTTTGCAGTCAGGCAAACAGAGAAGTGGTCTCACTCTGTGATGCAGGGAACGACCCGGTCACCAGGGGGCTTGGAGTACCTGAGGGAGAGAGGTAGTGTGACTCAAACACAGACGGCAACCGTATCCAGATACGATTTCCTTTCCATCTCCGATTTCAGTGTGCCCTTGCACTCTTCTTTTGTGTATTTAGCGTTGTGTAGACACTTTGTACTTTTTTTATTCAATCCACAAAGGGGACTAAATTAGTGTAGATTACTAGAGAGGAGTAAAGAATCAAACCACAACCTGGATTATAATGTGGTTGCATGCTTGGACACAAATGCTCAACACGATACGGTTTCATTCAATCTTCATCTACCTCCATATTCTACCCAGAATTTTGGAAGATCACACCGTCTGTTTGACATTCAGAGCTGATGCATTACAAGAGTAGCTGTGCTGAAAATAAATGTAGCTCTACAGAGATATCCATGAAATATAGAGGCACACCGCTTATGAGAAGTGCCTCAGTGCTCACCACTTGAGTTCTGGGAACTGTTGGTATCTACCAGGCTGGACTGCATTTTGCTTTCCATTTTCCGATTGAAGGGAACGTCTGTGGAAGATATAAAATGTTTTAACTGACAAGACAAAGCAAATTTATTGTGCACACTAGTTGAAATAGCGGTCTTTACTTTCGGTGTTTAATGTACAGGACTGAGAAAACACCTCCAAAGAATAATGCAGGCTGCTAATATATTATATAATATATTCCGGAATGTGACTTCCTAAAATCACAACATGTTACCTTGGTTAGTGGGTGAGGCTTATACTGGTATAGTCCATTGAAGAAAGGTTATTGGCTATGTTTTTACTGGACACAAACAGCCAATGGTGAGTTGCTTTAACAGCTATGGATATTTCAAATGTTGGCTGAAATTTGAGATGGTACTAACAAGCCTTTTGAGAAAACCAATACAATATCTTCAATTATCCAGCATTTATTAAATACACTTCATAACTGTGGAAGGCAGTTGGTTAGCAGCAACATGAGCTACCCAATATCTCAATTACCTGTAGCTTGCCATCTTTATATTTGTCAACCAAATTTGACCTGAATCTGGAGTATATATATACCCTAGATTTAGTTCACACAACTAGTTGGAAAGTGAACATTTTTGTTATTAAAAATGATACAATAACTTTCGCCAAGTCAATTACCAGATTTAAATCCAATCAAGCATGCATTTCACCTGCTAAAGAAATAACTGAAAGCAGAAACTTTTCTGAAAGTACAAAACAGGCCTGGCAGATGATCATCAGATAAGATACCCAGAGTCTGGTGATGTCTATTGTTTGCAGACTTCAGGCAGTCATTTCATTTACAGGATAAGTCCTTTTGGACTGTGTCTGTGAAGCCAGCCCTAGACTAGACTTCATCTGTTTCCATGAAACTTGCCATTATTGTACATGATGTAAATCCAGCCAAAAAGGCATGCTAGCATGGGGGGGATACATTGCAGTCCATACATATTTAGGCTGTGACAATCTGTGCGGTATTGGTTCGGTACTCCAACATATGGAATTAGAAATGAAATGATGATAATCATGCATGTCTGGAGTGTACAATTAAATGCAGAGTTAGTTAATTCAGTAAAAACTCTTTGTTTAACACTAATTACTTTTCTGATCACCTATGTAATAGCTTGGTATAAGCCACTGCCCGAATACCAAAAATATGGACCTGTGCTCATTGTGAAGTCTTAGAAGGCTGGAGAGTGTGGTCCTCCCAGGATCTGTCAAGACTGAGCTCATGGTTTTCCAATACATCACAAGTTATCACTAAACGCGACTAGGCAACCATATCTTATTGGTAAAACCCCTCAAACTCAGACAGCTCTAGCCGGCAGAACATCTGCAAGCAACATTCAAACATAGTGTTTCAATGAGCCAGCTAAATATATGAGGCCATAACTGTAACACTTGACCATTTAGTGTCCCCTGGAAAAAGGATTCAGGGCTGTCATACTTTTTTCCTTTCTAATTAAGTTATTGATGGACATGTATATTTCTTCTCTTTTTCAGTTTTCTGATTCTGATGTTAGATTTATCAAGTCTGATCTCCCTCATATCTCAAATGCAGTTTTTGCACCAGTGGAATTTTATTTTTTTTACACTGGACAGTGACAGATTTTATTAAAAGCTAACAAGCGCCAACTACCCGATTTAAGACCCAAAGATTTCTTTCAAAGTCCCAAAGTGGCCCATTAATATTGTAGAGAAAACATAAGTTAGTATACAATAATGGAGGATACAGATGCACTGCATGGTTTCCAAAGCCTAGACCATATTAATTTATACTGATCACTAACATATAGTCAAATAATCATTGTGTACTTTACATATTTGATCATATAATGTCACCAAGGGATGATTTGAGTAAACAAAAAAGGAACATTCACCCATAGCATCTGAATATGGGTCCCACTAGTCCTCTCGCCACATCATGGCTTTTGTCCCATATTTCTGTGCTAGAAGAGTGTGCCAGGCTTTGAATAGCTCTCTATAGACAGACTGCTCACTGGAGACAGTGGGAAACTGATTCAGTGAGAGACAGATAAGAAAAGCAAGGAGATTGGATCAAAGCAGAGAAAGTTGACAGACAAAATCTGTGTAGGGAGTATGCAGCTTTGATTCACAATGCCAGCAAATTATATAGTATATAATATATATAGTACACAATAATGTATAAAATACTCATCTCAAAAAAAATGAAGGGACCACTTAAATCACAGAACAGTTCTCAATGAACAAAATATATTGAAGATCAAAATCTTTACTGTGCATTTTGTAATTTATTGAAAACAAAATGACACAACAGTGGTCAATGCAAACCAAAATCACAAACCGACTGAGGGCTGGATTCAAACTAACACTGAAATTCAAAGTTAACAAATGAATCCACTGGCTGTTCCAATGTCCATGAATTTCCTCACAGCATCTCATAATGTGACTCAGTAGTGTGTATGAACCACACGTGCCTGTATGCACTCCTAACAACATTTGGGCATGCTCCTGATGAGACGGATAAGGGATCACCTCCCAGACCTGGATCAGGGCATCAGTGAGCTTCTGGACAGTCTGTGGCAGTATTTGGCAGTGTCGGATGCACATCTTGGCTTGCACCGATACATAATGACCCAGAGGTTCTCAGTTGGATTCAGTTCTGGGGAACATGAGGGCCAATCAATGGCAACAATGCCTTCGTCATTCAGGAACTGCCGACACTCTGGCCACATGAGGCCGGGCATTATCCTACACCGAGAGGAACCCAGGGCCCACTGCACCAGCGTGGGCCCTGACGATGGGTCTAAGGATTTCAGTCAGGGACTGTTGGCTAGCACGTGGAGGTCTGTGTGACCCTCCAAGGATATGCCTCCCAAGACCATAACTGACCAACCGCCAAACTGGTCAAGCTGAATGCAGGCAGCATAACGTTCACCACGGTGTCTGAAAACTCTTTGACATCTGTCACATGTGCTCAGCGTGAACCTGCTCTCATCTGTAAAGAGAACGGGGTTGCCAATGGCAAACTTGTCAATTCTGGGGGTTCCTGGCCACTGCCAGAGGACATTGGGCCCTCATGCCACCTTCATGCAGTCTGTTCAGAAACATGCACACTAAACACCTGCTGGAGGTCATTTTGTAGTGCTCTGGCAGTGCTCCTCCAGTTCCTCAACACACAAACGAGCAGGTACCTGTCCAGCTGCTGGGTTGATGGCCTTAAACAGCCCTGTCCAGCTCTCCTCATGTAACGGCCCGTCTCCTGGTATCTCCTCCATGCCTTTGAGACTGTACTGGGAGATCACATATGGATGTGCCATCCTGGAAGAGCTGGACTACCTGTGCAACCTGAATGTGCTGCAGGTACTGCCTCATGCTACCAGTGGTGACAAAGACACTAGCAAAATGCTAAACTAGAGAAGAATCAGTCGGGTACAATAAGCAGAGCAATTTTTTACGGTCACCACCTGCAAAAACTATTCCCTTTTCAGGGGATATCATGCTGTTGCTTCTACACAGCACATGTTGTCACATTCATTTGCACCAAATCAGGTGAAATTGATTCTAACAGTTATGGTTCCTAACTGGACCAATTGATATCCCTCAAGTTTAATTAACATGGTGTGAATATGTGATGAGTATGTGTTCCCTTAAATATTCTGTGCAGTGTATTACCTAAAGGGGTGAAATATTTAAGCAATCAAATGTCTCTTTGGAATTTGTAAATCATTCTTTAGCAATTTGTAGATGTTATTTATACTTTGACATTATGGTGTTGATCATTGGCAAAATCTCCTGAGTGAATCCATTATGATGACATGTTGTAACCCAACAGAATGTGGAAAAGACTAATGGGTGTAAATTCTTGAGGGCCTGTGTAGCTCTCCTGACATTTCCAATGCCGCACCCTAAAAACCATGTTGGAGGCGCTATTACAGTTCACTCTGGCTTCTACGGTCCGTTTCGCAGTCATAGAGAGTGTCTGAGTGGCTTAAGCACATATTCCACATCAGTTATCCGTACCTTTTTCTAACTTGATGGCAGCGTACTTGCTCACGTCCACGTTTCCACCCGAACTGCGTGACCGAGGCAACTTCATGCTATCGAAGGAGCAGTCTGCTGGGAGAGAGTTCTGTCAAGATCATCAAAGAAATAATAGCGATCACTAAACTACACTACATGACCAGACGTATATGGACACCTGAACATTGAGCATCTCCATGAATCATAAGCTTTTATATGGAATTGGCCCCTCTGCTGCTATACTAGCGTAGGAATCCTTGCCACTACGTGTTGGAACATTGCTGCAGGGATTTGCTTCGATCGTTAGAGAGGTCGGGCACAGATGTGGGGCAATTAGGCCTGGCTCACATTTGCCGTTTCATTTCATCCCAAAGGTGTTTAGATGGTGTTCTGGCCAGACAAGTTCTTCCACACCAATCGCAACAAACCGTTTCTGTATGGACCCCACTTTGAACATGGGGGCATTGTCATACAGAAACAGAAAAGTGCATTGCCACAGGTTTTGAAGTCCCAAATTGTCTACAATGTCATTCTGTAACATTAACATTTTCTTTAATGTAACGAACAGACCTAGCCAGAAGCATGAAAAACAGCCCCAGAACATTATTCTTCCACCACCAAATTATAAAGTTGGCACTTTGAATTCAGGCAGGTAGTGTCGAACCCAGATTTCTCAGACTGGCAGATGATGAAGTGTGATTCATCACTCCAGAGAATGCTTTTCCATTGCTCCAGTGTCTAATTTTGGCAAGCTTCACAATAATCCAACTGGCGTTATGCATTGTGCAGGGTGATCTGTGCCGCAACTTGCCGGAATAGTGCGATCATTTGTCATTGCCATGTTGAAATCACTGAGCTCTTCAGTACAGGTCATTACTTACCTTGTCTTTCTATTGCGATTGCATGGCTGTGCTCGATTTTATTCACTTGTCAGCAGTGGGTGTGGCTGAAATAGCCAAATCCACTAACTTGAAGTGGTTTTGACATACCTTTGGTCATGCAGTGTACTTTACTGAACAGATAATAGCACATGTGATGAGGAAAGAATCAGGGGATTTTTTTTTTTTTTCAAGCCTTCCTTTCTGATGACATGTGGGATGACTTACTCATTGGTTGGTGAAGAGCCACATGCTCCTGGTATGGGTTGAAGTACTTATACTGCTTCCCACAGAACTCACAAACATAGCTGCCCGTTTCTGTGGGGAGCAATGATGAGAAGTTACCAAAATTATAACATCCTCTCCTGCAATGACAATACCCACAAGTAGCATCCTTGATATTTGACAGACATGGTTTCCAGAATAGTCAATTGGTTACAAGCCAACTGAATATCTGCAAATCTAACCACAAGGGACCACTACACATACATAACACACTGGAAAAATCTGATTTTTTATACAAAATGGCAAACCCATAGTCTGACAAGCAAACGTATACAAACATGCAGCGGCGCATTACTTGGTCCTATTTTCTGGAAGGGTTCAACTTGCTCCTCCTCCTTGAGGTCTTCCACAGGTCCTAGAACAACCTGCTCATATGGGTCTGGTAAGGAAAAGGAATGCAGATGGAAAAGATACAGAGATAGATAGAGAGAGAGAGAAAAAGAGGATGAGGTCATGTCAATTCACACAGGTTACTTTATTTAGAGCAGCATTAGCCATGATTGTGGAAGGGAAGTTTCAATCAAATAGTTCTGCCTTTAGGGCTACATTGACATTTCATTTCATTTGAACCCAAATAGACAAAAAATAGAAAGGCCTAGTAGGAATTCCTGCTATAAATGAGAGAAAATAAGGTATTCGGTTACCGTCCACAGCGTGAAGGTCACGGTGCTCCTGGAAGCAGCTGTAGTACTTGTACTTCTTTCCACAGATGTCACAGGAGTAGCGGAAGCTATCTGCATTCGAACACACAGAAACCGCACTGTCTGGTCTGTGGCACACACGATCATTCAATGGCAACACATCCTGCTGGTTACTGCCTAGCTAAGAACATCGTTTTTGCTTTTTGCAACCTTATAACTTGGATATATCTATTTGGTTGCATTCGTGTGACCGTCAAAACTCAGTAAAATATTTAAGATTAAAATAGTCATGTGAATGATTATTTTCCAGATATCAGACAATCTACATGTCGGTTTCCAGAGTTGCGCTGGATGCGAGACATTACCTCCCCCTCACTCACCCCTCCTCATGACGAGCAACTGTGGTAACAGAATCCAGCATTCCCACAAAACATCTCCTAGGTAGCTAGAGATCCTGTACAGTGAGTTTCAACATTTTCCAAATAAAGCAAACCATTCCTTAAGAAAAATGCAAACCTCAGCAGACCAAAAAGCATGAAAACCAGAACACATCTGGCAATAGAGCTACAATGATGATGAAAGAAATTATCTGAGCTAAAAATATTAACAAGCTAAGCACAACACAAAACTCAAAGCATATCATATCGCCAAATAGAAGATGCCATTTACATAGTTAAAAACTTCGATTGTCCTACAAAATAAATAAGCTCCGATTCAATGCAAGATGTGCTAATGACACACCAGGTGGCCTGTTAATTGGCGTCATAGCGGACATTATAAACTGCATGGTTTCCGGTTGCAGAATCCTGAATATTTTGATGTTAGGTCTTGCCAAATAGAGACTTAAGATCAAATGCCAGCAGCATAATCAGAAATGTGAACGACATCAATGTAAACATACAATCCAATTAAATGACAGACGTCATGTTGACGTAGAAATAAACCAACTGTCCAAATGAATATATTTGTTCTTCTAACAAAGGTATAAGCATTTTTTGACGGTGCAATCAAATTATTTGCTGGTGCCACCAGCGGATCAATTCTGTGGCACTAGTGCCACCAACCGAAAATCTTAGTCTAGAGCCGTGGAATGTGATACTTACTGTTGGGAGTCGGCGGTGCCCCCTCTCCTGGCATGCTATCGGACTCTGCAGGGGGGGAAGGAGACACGTTAATAAGAGATATGCTGACAGACAGACTCACTCAGATCTCTCATATACAACGTTTGGCACAGGTCACACAAATGTATGTCAAGAAGGAAAGAGAAAATCAACTAATTTGAAAAGTATTCGTTGATGAATGCAGCTGACAAGTTAATGTTCTCAAAATTGGATTCATGTGACTATCGGATATGGGCTTGCATAATCCTGCTCTATATACTGTACTGTGCTTAATTCTTAGTCCCCTTGAGAAAATTGTTTAAGCCATATATATATGGGAGAAAGCATTTATTTACTTAAAAAAGAATGAAAACAATACAACGAAAAGCGACATGTTTCTTGTGTTGTCCAACTGATCTTGTGAGATGGATAGAATTACACAGGTTAGGTTCCCAAATCTTGCCTCAAGGCAAACACTGACACAAAATGCTGCCTGAATTTGATGAAGAGCACCTACTGGTAACGTCCTTGAAAGAAGTCTTAAAATAAATGGCAGCTAAATAACTTATTGCGGCTAGGCGACAAGCAAATTACTTTGTAGTACATGAGAGCATAGAAGCATTGAGCAAAAACCTGGGGCAGGAGGGCTTATAAACCTTTTTTTTTTTATGTTTGGATCACAAAGATCCAGGTGTCAGAAGACGATTTGGCAAAAAGTACATCGATGCTGGTCTGCAGGCTTCTGTAAAGCATCATAGTAAGTGCGATCTGAAGGGTTTGTGGTGTACGCCCAAAATAAATTTGCTAAGAAATGTTCATAGGCACAACGCATTGCAGAGTGCCTGGACACGACACACCCACACATGATGTTTAATTAAGACCTACTTGGAGCCCTGACCCAATCAGAAGTTCGGAGTAGAGAAATTATTTGACAGTGTAATTACATCACCATTTTCAATGTCAACACACAAAGACGACTTACATTGTTTAAGGCAGAATTTCCTTACCTCTGTGTGCACGGACGTGTGTTTGGAAACAGTTGTAGTACTTGTATTTTTTCCCACAGATCCCGCAAACATAGGAGCCTTTGTAAGAGAGGAAAGGCATTACATAGAGAGGGCTGAAAACCCCACAGGAGTTAACTGTCACTGTTCTGTAACAACCTCAGACAACTAAGTGCACAAGGTTTGTCAGGATATTGACATTTTCTTATTTTGAAGAGTAAAATGAGTGACTTGCTTTAGAGTTATTTAACAATACATGACATATGATTAGTAGACAGATTTTGGTAGGAATTGCCATACGATAATCTTTACATCTGTTTGGCACTGAAATGTTTTTTTAGCATAAATGTTTCTCAAGAAATACTGGATCCTTTCCAGCTGAAATAGGCAGGGGAACATGAGGCCAATTTGAATCAGTGTGGGGGGTTGAAGCAAGCTGATGACCAGAACAACAACATGTTGGTGTAATGGACCCCGGTTTTCAAAGTAAAAATTGAGCAGTTGGGATAAGGACATTTGAATGGACGTGTGCAGGTGCCCAGATTTGAAAGAAGGTTGATACAGAGGGAGAAGTTAAACTGACAGGTGTGTAGGGTGATGAAAGGGGCAGCTATGTTAGAGAGTGACTTGATTTCTTTGTGCATTTTCCTGGTCTAAAAAGGTTATAAAATGTGCAGACTCTGGCTATCTGGTACACAGAGGATAGTGCAAAACAAATGTGCCCATTGCGTCCTGACTGGGACGTGAAATGTTAGGGAGACATACCTTGTGTCTGGTCATTACGAGACCTTCCTCCGCCGACAACCACGCAGATCTCGGCAGGAACATCTTTCCCGTTACTGGCCCCCTGCGTGCTAGGCTCTTTCTTTATTGTGATCGGGGCCGTGATGGGGGCAGAGGTGGTGTTGGGGGTGGTGGTGGTGGGGGTAGGGGTAGGGTGGGGGGCATCTGGAACTCCACCCCCTGTGTCCACCTGCTCCGAATCGGTGGGCACCTCCTGAGCACTCATGACTCCCACTGCTCAGGGCCAGTACTATAATGAATGAGAGCAAGAGAGCATGAGAGAGAATAGTGTTTGCAAAAAACAGACAGGAAAATTAGAGGAGCAAAAGAAACAACTCATAGTCATCAAAAACCCTTTCTTTGAAAATGGAGTAACTCAAATACAACATCAAGGCCCCAGAGTTCTGAAAGCCTCCCTTTAGCCAGCTCTATCATGACACCCACAGACTATCACTGCGATATGCCTGAACAACTGGCATGACAATGAAAGAAAGTGCAAGGGTACACTGAAATTATACATCTCGTCTCAATGAACGAAATATATTAAAGATCAAAATCTTTACTGTACATTGGGAAATTCGTTGAGAACAAAATGACGTATCAACGGTCAATGGAAACCAAAATCAACTGATTGAGAGCTGGATTCAAACATACACCGAAAGAAGTAAACAATTGAAATCACAGGCTGTTCCAACTTGGGTGAACTTCATCACGGCACCTAATAATGTGACTCAGTAATGTCAGGGCATCCGTGATACATACTTTCCCAGAGGTTCCCAGTTGGATTCAGTTCCGGGGAACGTGAGGGCAAGTCAATGGCATCTATGCCTTTGTCATCCAGGAACTGCCTACACACTCGGGCCACATGAGGCCAGGCATTGTCCTGCACCAGGAGGGACCCAGGGCCCACTGCACCAGCGTAAGATCTGATGATGGGTCTGAGGAATTCATCCCAGCACCTAACAGCAGTCATTGTACAGTCGAGTAGCATAAGGCGGTCTGTGCGACCCTCTATACACATCCCCAGACCATCACTGGCTCACCGCCAAACTGGCCATGCTGGACGATGTTATAGCCAGCATAACATTCATCATGGTGTCTCCACTCTTTTCCCGTACGTCACGTGCTCAGTGCAAACCTGCTCTCACCTGTGACGAGGCACCAATGGTGGACCTGCCATTTCTGGGGTTTTCTGTCAAATGCCAAACGAGCTGCACAGTGCTGGGCTGTGAGCACAGGTCCCACTAGAGGAAGTCAGGCTCTCATGCCATTTTGTAGGGCTCTGGCAGTGCTCATCCTGTTCCTCCTTGCACAAAGGAGCAGATACTGGCTGTAACGGCCCGTCTCCTGGTATCTTCTCCATGCTCTCGAGACTGTACTGGGGGACACAGCAAACCTGCTGGTGACAGCATATATTGATGTGCCATCCCGGAGGAGCAAGACTACCTGTGTAACAGGTACCACCCCATGCTACCAGGAGTGACAAGGACATTATCAAAATGCTAAACTAGAGGAGAATCAGTCAGGAAGGATATGGTTCAAGAAAAAACATTTCTTTTTGGTGGTTGTATTGCTTTTTTTAGCAGTATACAGATATTATTTGAATAGCCATTCTCTGTGTCTAATAATATTTTGCCCTAAATGTTGAGCCTCAGGCTAAATAGTTTTATGAATAGATATACGCAAATTCTCAATCATTGATGTCCTTACTATTTTATATAGCGATCTCAGATTAATTGGTAAAAAGCTGTTGAACCAGATACACTAAAAAGATAAGGAAAGGAAACCAACTCCGACAACTGAGATGCACACCAGAAATACCCTGCTCATTGATGGGGGAACGCATCATCGACACTAGAAAATATTCTCGAAAAGGTTTGCATCAGAAAGATGGTCACTGATAATGCCAGTAACATGGTTGCGGACTCTAAATTCGAAGCAAACATCCTTTGAAGAAGATACTCATGAGAAGGCCTGCAACTAATCAGTTTCAACAATCTCGAATAACAACAGTTATGCTTTGCTCACACATTACAGCACAGTATTAAAGATAACCTAATATCTGCATATAAAGCCATTACCAAAGCTTCCAACACTACTGCCTTTCAAAATGTATGCAAGATCTCCTTGAATGGGGCAGTAATAGGCAAACAGCTACTGACACAAGGTGAAACCAAACCAAAAATAACTCGCTTAATACTCAAAGTGGGTTGCACAATGTGCTTGCACACTGCATGTCATTTACCTAACCATGCATGAGCTGGTTGCCATCGAGGTTGCCCGGGATAGCATGCATGGATCAGGCACGGTCACAGCCAGCTACATATTTCCATGCATTAGAGGACTACCTAAATATTTTACCACTTGCTCAAGCAGGTACAATGGAAATATTGTCAAAACCAGATGAAGCATACTTGATTGTTTTGAATCCACACTCTAAATTGACATGATGCACTGCAACCAACAAGGCTACCCTCCAGACATCAATGATGTTGCCTCCAAGTTCACCAGCATAAAAATGTTGGATTTCACAGTGCGCATAAACAACCATCAAAGAAAAGTTGATTGGATTAGTTTTGTGAAACAAGGCATGTACCAACACAGAAATTTCAGATTACATAATCACCCTATATGGTCCACAAACTACTGATCCCCTGCAATTCTAAAGTACACAGTCACACATATACCGAACACAAAGGAAATTTGCTGCTCAGTATCTACATTTAATGGCATTATCCACAACTGTGATGAGACTTATTTTTAGGGCATTTAAATCCCTAATGTTTTTCTACATTTAAATTAAATTTTGTATAGTTTTATCCAGAGCAAATTAAAAAAACTGAGTGCATACATGTTAATAGACCTATAGTTACGTCTTAAGATGTTTGTGACTTCAAGTACATTCAACACTATTTTCAAATACTTCTGTTGATCGGTATTTTAAGTAAATGAAAATACATTCCATTAACTTCCACACATTCATACATATGTGTATATTTATATACTGTATGTGCTTTCAACTGGTTAAAATAAATTGTATAATTTTCAGTAGTTAGTTGTGATTAACCACAATGTTAGAGTGTGCAAATTTGACCACAAAAACAGTTTTTAAAAAGCAACACATTGATAGGCATCCTGTTTTTTTTATTTTAAATTACAGACAGTTCTGGACATGAACTTAAATAACTCCAGGAAATGTCTTCTTAGAAGTTGGTCCAATAGAGCATGGTGTCACAGTCTTCAAATTTCTCCCCTCGAAGTACCACTAACTGGCAATGCCAATTTGTACATCAAAATAACAGCTTGTTGATTTCTGATCCCACAGTTCTACAATGTCTTTCTTTTAACCAAGGTACCAAGTATCGCTATGCTAGGCTAATGCATAAAACCCTCTATCTGGAGAGCTCCTGGATCTGAAGGCATTTCATCCAACCCTGAAACACAAAAGCTTTTTTGAGGAATTGTGTTTCAACAGATGTTTAGGCTAAAAGTGGTTAGCATGAGGCATAGGTAAGGCACAGAACACAATAGCTTTCTGGCAGAAATGTTTGGAGGAAACATTAATGCTTGGCTTGGGAAAAAATATTTATAACAGTTTAGTGGGTTTCAGCATTCAAATACTAAATTACGACAATTATGTGCTTAAAGACAAATACATATATGGTCATGCTGTATGCAACATGACCATAGACGCACCAAAAGCGACTTGGACAGATCTTCTTGTCCAATAATGTCCCTATATAGATGAAATGAATCATATTTGATAACTTACCAAAATTCATGACCCTAAGCATATGATCTAAAACAACAAAAAAATTATCTGAGAACTATAAAAGGTTCTCATGAGCAGAAAACTAAATACATAAAAAAGTAAGAGAATAATTGTTGTTGAAATTTTAAAGAACTTAAGACATTGAGAAACCAATGTATAAAACGTCAGAAAAGCAGAAGCAGACAAATATGTAAATATGTTATCGACCTGTAAAGGACTTTCTTAAAGATTTGTGTAAAACCCTATAGAACATTGTCATAGCTACAAGAGTATTGGACTCTGCACCTTTTACTGATCAAAATGCAATTGCTGACGCCTTTAATTGGCATTTTAGTCTGCAGCAAGTGATCATTTTGAAGAAAATGCTACCTACCCCAAATGACAGAGGAAGTAATGACAGGAATACATGAAAATCTAATAATTAAGCAGGAACACACATATTTCAAGAGTCAAGGATTTGGGTTTGTGTAATTGGCAGCCCATATTATTGCGTACAAGTACGTATTCATATTTAGGAAACTGGGTGGTTTAGAAAGGCACAGACTTGTCTATATGTTTCCATTAACCTAACCACACAATAATGACAGTGCCCTTGTTTGACACTAAGCTTTAAAGGACACACTTTACTTAAATGGTGCACAGGTGGTGTGATACAGCTTTAACATCCTTATGATTGATTCAACTTTACTCACAGAATTTCCAAACATTGGTACTTATGGGTCCTTGTTTGTTTGTTACATCCTTATTGTGTTTATTTTACTTCAATAAGTACTGCAGAATACTCTTTGGCGTTCAATTTCCTGCAGATTTATACCCTGACTGACCAGTGATCCTACCACATAGTGCTTTTAATCCAAAAAATGTGACAGCAATTTCAGTGGTTCACTAGGAAGCCAATTGTGAGGTAATTTTGTCCTCATTAGGGCAATTTCTTTCATCTGTGAAAATCAGGAGCTTCCAGAGCATAGGGGTAGATTTTCTATTCCTCTAACAAGAAGTTCCCAGTATAAAACCAATGCCACCTTACAGTAATCGGTTTTGAGTTTCAGTATTTTCAAAAAAAATAAACAGCAAATGTCATTGGTTTGGTTTGGGGTCTAAATATTTTGTGAGGCACTGAATGCAAAATTTGATTTTTTTCTCAGTCAATTATGATTTTAGATAAATCAACAATCAATCTTCCAAAAGACCATTCCATTGATCCTGGCAAACCAAATCATCATGGCCCTATTTTGTTATGTTTAAAAAGTAATAACTGGGATCCCAAAGGCTGCTGAGAATTGCAGCGATGAGTCAAGGCTCTCTTTACAAATTCGACATCACAGATTTGAGGAAATGGCTTCTTTCATGGCTTACTTGGCACAGGGACCAAAATGGGTGAATTCATGAAATATTACTTTGACTGTATCGCCCTGCTCTAGGCAGAGGGTGGCATTCGTATGCTAGATATTGGTGGTAAAAAGTATGACTTTTTTCATTGTAAAGAGGTTCATTGCAGTGTTGTCAATATTCAGTGGCATCTGTAAACTAAACTCATCCAATTTTCAGACCTTTGGATGAATTTGGGTTACAGAGGTCCTTTTCCCATGGACAAGTAGACAAAAAATGTTATGCCAAGTACTGGTCATGGTACAGAAAAGGCTGGTAGAGAAAATACCCCTGATCTGGTGGAAAAATAGACAGAATGACAGAACATCCATGACTGCCATACCTGCCATTTAGAGGATACTAAGCCTATACAAGCCTCATAAAACATTAGAATAAATGTCAAATCAATAACCATCCCAAACAGTCAACATGATAAAAGCATGGCTACAAAGAAAAGTCGCTAGCCCCTCAATGTAAACAATAGAAATGTAACTATGCCACAAGAGAGGCAAATTCAACATGTCAGGGCAGATTGGAGGCCATAAAAGCTAATTTGAGAAACAGGAAAAGGCTGAGTGTTCATTTCAGCAGTAGCCATGTGGTGGCTGGGCACCATTTTATGTTGGAAACTATGACAAGAACAAGTGTGAGCAGGATGCTACATGGAGGGGAATATCAACAGAGGAAAAAGCTGAAAGTGAAATCATCTCATAGCCGAACATGATTGGATTTCATACCATAATGGCAAAAGTGATTAATTCCCCCACAAAATTCCTTTAGCACAAGTGGGCATTCATTCTGTGCAGCTTGATTGGTTTTCATGGCATTGTGAGTTAGCTATCGATAGCAAGCCAAATATTTGTGACTTTTTCAGTTCTGTGCAGAGACTGTCAGCTAATTACAGTAATCAAGCCAGTGAAATTTCACGGCAAACAGCCATGGATCGAAGAAGAATCATCTGAAAATAGATCTGGCAGCCTCGTCTGAAATATTTCCATCTCCTTGAAATATTTTGGATTTAGACATGCTTTTCACATGCAGTATCTGGACATCAAACTGTCAACTGAGATCACAAAAACATACACATACGTTTTTATTAACAGTCAGAAGTTTAAGTGTGTTTCTTATTTTACCATTTCCCACACTGTAAAATAAGTGAAGGCATTGAAGTTATGAAATAAAACATTGAATCATGTACTAACCGTGGACAGATTGATATCCCTAAATGGGACCATGTGTTAAACAAATCAAAATACATTTATATTTTAGATTCTTTAAATGCTCCTCTGTCAACCCACTTTGTGATGAAGTCACCTAGAATGCTTTTCCAACAGTCTTGAAGGAGTACCCACACATACTGAGCCCTTGTTGCTGCTTCTGTTACTCAGTGGTCCAACTCATCCCAAACCATCTCAGTTGGGTTGAGGTTGGGTAAATGTGGAAGCCTGGTCATTTGATGCAGTGCACTCTCATTCTTGGTCAAAATACCTCTTAGAGCCTGGAGATGTGTTTTGGGTAGTTATCTGGTTGAAAACCATAGTCCCAGTAATCACAAACCAGATGGGATGGCGTATCGCTGCAGAATGCTGTGGTAGTCAAGCTGGTTGAGTGTGCCATGAATTCTAAATTAATAACAACCACTGTCACAGCAAAGTGCCACCACACATCACACCTCCATGTTTTACGGTGTGAACCTGACATGCAGATATCATCCGTTCAATACACTTTGAGTCTCATAAAGACACAGCAGTTGCAACAAAACATTTCACATTTGGATTCATCAGACCAAAGAACAGATTTTCACAGGTCTAATTCAATTTCCACGTTTCTTGGCCAAAGCAGGTCTCTACTTCTTATTGGTCTTCCTTAGTAGATGTTTCTTAGCAGCAGTTCAACCATACAGGCCTGATTCATGAAGTCTCAACAGCTGATGTTGATACGAGTCTTTTACTTCAAATATGTGACACGTTGATTTAGCCTGCAATTTGAGGTGCAGTAAATTTCCGATGTCTGAAGCAATTTCTCAGCTTACCCTCTGCAGCAAAGGTGTCTCTAGGTCTGCCTTTATTGTGGCGGTCCTCATGAGAGGACCGCCACAATAAAGGGTATGGCAGTGTTGTTTAACACTTTACTGCATGATTACATATGTTCTATTTCACAGATTTGATGCTTTTACTATTAATCAACAATGTGGAAATAAAAAATAAATAATTAAATGACCTTGATTGTGTCACTGTCCTAATTGTTCACTGGTACTGTACATACAATGCATACAAATACTACATGTCTGAAACTAATGATTGGACACATGGAGCAAGAATGAATTAAATATTTGATTTGAATACAAAACCAAACTTAAAACAATGGAGTGATGCATTAAATTATTTTGTTTATTTCATGTAGGCTACACACAGAAATATAACTCAAGCTGCAGGAAGCATTTTTTTAATAACTCATGACTGGACGAATGACGAAAAAAATTAAAGCAACTTAATTACAGAATGATATGATTGACAGTGTGTAGAACACACAGCTTCAAAAAACATTACATTGGAGCTTGAACAGAGCGATGTAGGCCAATTACCACCCTTGCAGCAGTCAAGCTAATTTCACAATAACATGGCTGAAGTTATAACTAGACCAAATTCAAAATGAATGAAGCAACAATCATTTGAATGCCTAGCAATACATTATATTTTGTTTCAAGCACACTTATACAAGGGTCAGTCACGAATAAAAGCAGTAAGACCCCTATTTAAAACAATGGCTGACCCAATTCAGTCTACTAGTCAGTTGGTAGGCTTTTATCTGAAAGACACGCAAAGTCACATTGCCACGGAAACCGGTCTGATTTCCACCAGGAATCAGGCTAAACGCCTTAAATCACTCCAAAAGAAATGTGCTACTCAAATAATTGATGGTTAGATTTTGTAAGACCAATGGGGCAACCCAAATACAATATCATATTTTAGTGGATGAACCTTTGAAATTTTAGGGTACAAAAAGGTATTCTGACAAATTAACATCAATATGTACAATAAAGTTGATATTTTTTGTACTGGTTTTGTATTTTTTGTGTTGGTCGCCGATCTTTGCATTTGAAGACTGCCTGAAGTCTACAAAGCACAGACATCACCAGGCATTCTATATCTTCCCTTGGGATGCTTGGCCAGGCCTTTACTGCAGCCATATTGTTCCTGTCTATTTGCCTCAGAATATGAAATGCGAGCATAAATGGATTCAGAACACGCAATTGACTGGGCCTGGGTACCTTCCTGGGGAGTGTACCTGATGTGCTGATATTAGCACATACATTTCTTTGACATGACAATGACTTATTCAACATGCAACAGGCAAATGCAACATACTTCAAATGCAAACCCTAGAATCAAGACTACACATGTACATTTATTTTGGGCATGCACTAACTATGCAAAAAATGTCTACCTAATAGAGCTCCAAAGCAAATTTTCCCAATATATTTGGTGCTGTGACAACTACGCCATCTGCAGCTCATCCTCCCCCTGCAGGAGGCGGGCCTCGGCGCTCGATGTCACCGGCCTTCCAAACACCACCGCCCATCATCAATCCATCGCACCTGTTGTCCTGTTTAGCGCACCTGATCCTCATCCAGTCATTACCATTCCAGTATATATGTGTCCTCTGTTCCCCCTGTCTTTGCGTGTTATTGTCTCTACTTATGAGCGCAAGTCAGCGCTGTTAATTAAAATATATATGAATCTACAGCCTACGTCTTCGTCTCCGTCTGCCCTAAGAGCTGACAGGTGCCCTAAAACAAGAGTATAGTTTACCAAATATGTTGCAAATTCAAATGAATTTTTTTGATCTGGATGAATACCCTTGAATTACACGTGACAGTCTGCACCTTAAATCTAAAGTGCTGGAATACAGAGCCTAAAAAAAAAACATTATCGGCCTCTAACAATACATAAATTATGGATTTCAATATTATGGACTTCGTTAGATCCAAAAATGTTTTTAGTTTGCATAGCATTAATTAACCATATCTTGCCCCACAAACCAGCAGGGTTAGTGGGCATTCTGACTTTGAGGCTGTTGCAAACAGTGAAGTCTGCAGTGCTGCCTGCTTGTTGAGGTGGGGCTGGTGTGTGTGTTGTGTGCACCTGTGTGTGGCCCAGGCAGCCGCAGGAGAGAGGCTCCTGGAACTGTCTTGTTTGAGCAATGTAGACAGGTATTATTTTATTTCCTTAAATTATATATTTGCCATTTCAAATGTTAATACTTTCATGAATTATTCATATTACTATTGCTGTTAAATGTGCCCATGTCATGGCATTGTTTCTGAAAGATCTGGCAAAATTATTATACTGAACCAAATTTTTTTACAAACTATCCTTCAGAAGGAATTTGATATCAATCACAAAAAGGATATTTACGACATTAGAAAAGTGTATTTCAAAATGCAAAATACTAGGAATAAAGCAGTACCAAATCAGTATGAACATATTTTTAGACAAGAGGGAGTGAATGACTGCAACTGCATGTTTCTGAACTGGTTTAAAATTACATTATAACATTTGAATAGATAGCTTTCTTCAAGATTTAGGGCAGCTGTTTAGTTAATGTTCTTACATGCAAACTAATCCTGAATTAATGCTGAATTTACAGCACCAAACTTATCAAGGCTGTGACAATGCTAGAAATGTCAGAAAGGTCACAAAGAAAAACAAATTGCCCTAATTCGTTTTTAAACATTCCATCAAAAAGTGCCAATGATACTCAAAATATGGTTATGTGGTCAGTATTTGAGAGGCTAATGGTGGTCAACTATTATAGGGAAAATCTGCCATAAGCGAAAAACCATAAAATAGTTAATAGAAATATTAGTTGTCAACATGAAGAAAACATATCAAGGGGGGAAAAGGAAACAAGACAGTATACTTGGTTGAATAGCAGGCTCAGATATGAACAAAAGAAAATTAAAATCAATACATCGGTTTCCTATATTCCTGCAATGCAGAGGAAGTATCAGTGGTGAGTAAAATATATTCATACACAGCGATCCCCAAAACCTATTTCAGCCTGAATGCATTCCCCCTCCCTAATCAGAAGCACATTTTCCTAGCCCCCTCTCCGTAATAAATGTCTCTCACAATGGCTTCCAACTAACGATTTCAAAAAAGCAATATTGCAGAGAAATGGGAGAATCTTTTTTTCCTCCCCCCTTCTATTAGCTGGAATGGTGTGGAAACAGAAATGCGTCAACTCGTAAAATTCTACCCGCATGTGCTTCGAAACCCCATAAAACCCTTTCAATCTATATGTTAATTCTGTGAATTAAAATGTAATAACTAGAGATATTGAAAAGCAGCCTTGAATTATACAAAAATAAATCCTGAATGAGCAGCCCTAAAATTAGAAATTCAGGGCAGCATCCGGTCTGCTGCTAAGCCCTTGTACGCTGGCAGATTAAATGTTTGATGAAAATCAAAATTGCAGTGCAGTCTGAAGGAAGGTTGGTAAACCTGCTCCATTTTGATGTATGGATTTATTAAAGCAAGAGGAGTTTTCCACCCGGTTTAACAGAAATAAGATTATCTTTATAAAAATATATTTTTTTAATTATCTTTAAGGGCAAGTTGAGCTAGTGAATTGTGAAGATTTTTTAAAACTGACATGAAAAAAACACTTTTCCGATGTGCATATAACCACAGTATGGAGACATGCCTTAATTCATCTTTGCTGCAGTAGTTCAGTGTCCTTGTGCATTATTCATGAGAGCAATAAGGTTCATTTTAAGTGGAGAGGGGGAGGGAAATACGCACAGAATGCACATATTCCCCAAAATGCCAAAGCTATTTTATGTAGCGGTCCCAACTGAAATACCATCCTGTTGTCCCTAATTTGAGTGATATCATTTTTGGAGATTCATCAGGACAACTATGGTTATGAAACATACGTAATTGCATATTGAAGACTAACAAGAATCAACGTTTCATTTGGCCACAAAAGTTGAAATTACATAACACCAACTATAATTTCTAAGATCTCAGTAAGAACATTTTTATGCTCAGTACCTATCAGTATAGCAAAAACACTCCTGAAAGACTGTACATAACCCTTACGGAGTGTCTCTGTTCAACAAAAATCTAAGGCATACACCACTCCCTCCTTTTCTTAAAGGAGTGCATTAACTCCCAAATAGCATGGAGCTACAATTCTTTATAAAAAAAAACAATGTGTAATAAGCAGCTTTAGGATGATGTAATTATTTTTCCTTTTTTATTCCTACTTTAAAATTCAGGTAACATTTGGATTACTGCAGTACCTTAAAAAGCCCACTGGGGTTTCCAAAACACTTTCAGTTGAATTCGCCTTCTGTTCAATTATTTCAGTTGGGTTTACTTCCATTATATTTCCCATGTTACTGGCCTGAATTTGAGAAAAGGGCTGTTACGCTGTGGATTTCAACCTATGTTTTGATTATACTCTAGCATCTGGAAGGCAGAGTCTCGAACCCGCGACCTTCAGCTCCCCAGGCGGGCGCACTACCCACTGCTCCAAATATGGATATCCGCTTTGGAAGGAGTGGTGGCCAAGGTCGCTAAACTACCCCCACCAAACAGGAGTGTGTCCTCAGAGACACGCCTCTCCGATGGCTATCCAGGCCAATCCCACATCTGACACCAATGTAGCGTTTGGCGGGCAGTGTCTCGAACCCGCAACCTTCGGCTCCCCAGGAGGACGTATTATCCACTGCTCCAAAACAGGGATATCCCCTTTGGACGGGCGAGTAGTGGCAATTCCAAGGTTGCTACAATACCATTAGCATTTGCCCTTGCTTGTTAGATTGACTGTAGTGATAATGTTTTCCACAATGAGCTCAAAGATCAAAGGAACCCACGCTATACCCTTCTAGAGGCTAAATAATATAAAGCGAACACCCACGGTGGCTGTTGCACAACAACGTTGTTTTAAAACATATGTTCAATGTATATAGTTAAATAATAGTTAAATAGAGTAGCTGTTTGCTAGGGTGTTGTTGGGGAATGGCGGGCTGCTGGAACAACCGAGTTTCAGTCCGACGGTTGCAAGTCCAATTCCAATGAGGCAACAGTTATTTCTGTTGAGGAATTGTTTTGTTTAGATGGCTGTTTTACTTCATCCTAACATCAGTACTGGGATGCCTAACCTTAACCGTAACCTAACCCGAACCGCATTTCCAACACCAGCACTGTCATGCCTATATTTAACCCAAAGTTAACCATAATCATAAATGTTATTTGTAAATGTTTTTAATTTTGAATTGATTAGGTACAGGAGTAACATAATAGCATAAAAGTCATTAAAGACCAATAGCACTTGAGAAACATTGATAACGAAAGTAATTCAAATTCAACTTTTGTTTATTCTGAACATAGTCATGGCTCTACAAAATAGTTACATATTAAAGTATTTCCTGAGGTATGGTTGGTTAGCGCTAATAAGTCCCGGACACCATCTGCAGTGCCCCCATTGAAGTACCAAATGTTCCCCAATTGATAAATAACTTGTCCAGAAAAAGTTGGCAGTGTCAAATCGTGTCAAGCATTGCAGAACTGTGGAAGCCTGCATTATGCGAAAAGCTTTGGAAGGGCACGTGATCTACAAAGCATTAGGCTTCATTAATCATGTGATGCTCTTGGCTTGGATACTCTAACATTTAGGTGGCCAAAAGAGTTGTGTAGGCTTGTCCCCCAATGGCTCTGATCCCACAAGTTCTTCATTGGGGAAAGCATGGACACCATAGGGTCCAACTGGCAGTGAAGACATAGCCAGGCAGACAGCAAATATGCAGACAGCCCGGTATGTTATTGCAGCTAAGTGTTCAAATCCTAGGTTGCGGTATACCTATAGTATCCAGGGGATGCATCAGGTGGTGTGGCAGTGTTGTTCCAACACTGAATGGGTTGGGTTACCTGATGTCAGACCGGGCCGCCTTGTCTCGCTGTGCTTTAGCCATTACTTATGCAAGCTTGGTAGCTAGCAAGCTGAATCAAGTTTGTTGGCCGGAGAATGCATTCACCTCCAACATGTGCCATTGCAAATTTACAGCAAAAGTATGATCAAAAGCAGAAAGGCATGGTCAAAGATGCACTGGAGAACAAGCTGTGATAAGTCTTTCCGATTAGCACAGGGATCCTGAGAAAGGCACGGTCCGTAAGTGGGGGTTTATAATCAAACTGGCTTGCCTTGCCTCATAATACTCAAGTGATTCTTTGTGGTGGCTTGGAAACCTGTGAGCCAACTCTAGGTAGAAGTCATCTGCACAGAAGGCACTTCTGGAACTTGTTTGGATTCTGGTTACTGTTTGGCCATAAAGGGTGTTTCTCTATCTGACATTTGCGTGGTCGCCACATGGCCACAACATACCCATTTGTTCAGAATATGCAGACAGCATTAGGGGAGAACTCAATTTCCAACATCTTTCCCGAATAACCTTTATAGTTAGCATTTCTTTACGTTCATACAGTGTGAACTCAAAACTGCTTTTTTCTACTTTAGCAGATACTTATCCAGAGACAAAAAGCAGTGATCGCAGGCATAATCCCACTTTTTCATACTGTAGCACACACGTTGGTAGTGTCTGCAAAACAATAAAAAACTTGCCCGACATAGTCAGGATGACATTCCACTAGATAATTATAGTCTAGTATGCAGTTAACGTTTGAGTTTTTTTGTGCAATAGATGTTTATATTCCTCAATCGTCTTTTACATCTTATGACTGTACATAGTGGCCTACCATTGGTTTTCTACTATAACCTATTCATCGTCTCCATCTGATTTATCAGTTCTAACTTATTTTATGGTTTGAAAAACAACTTAAAAAATGTAGCAGAATTTTTTTTAAACATAATGTTTTAGCATTTCACCATCCAAATTCTCTCCGACCAGTTACAAAAGGTGAAAACAGCCCTCTTGCTAAGATAATTCCCCTCTATTTCACGACAAGCCACAGTCCTAGGTGGGTAATATGAAACGGTCTGCTTGTGAATAAAAACAGAGGCATTCATTCAGGGCTGTAAATACACTAGGATTTACTTTTTTATTTGTCCCTTTTTTTCTTCCCTAATTTCATCATATCCAAGTTCATCTATAGCTCTCTTATTTCAATATTTCAGGGAATTGGAAAACTAAAGATGTGTCAAGCTATATACTTATGCAACTGCACCAAGCCATTCCGCTTCATTCAGCACTGATCTTTAAAAGCAAGAAGTCACAAGGGTCAACGTGCGTGAGGTAAAACTCACCTGATGACCTTATTTAGTTTTAAGCCACTAGATGGTGATGAGATCAGGAAAGTCCCAGTAACGATGCCACCAAACTCCCCCAGCAATATTGGCCAATTTGCAATAATACTGAAATGCCATTTATTACTTGGCTGCTTTTCCTGTTATTCATATATTCTTTCATTCTCTTCCATTAAAAACATGGAAGGCATTGACTGATTAGATTGAAATTAGTGAGAAGGTCAGGGTTTAGGTTAAGATTTAACAAGCTACATCTGTTTTTACTACAGTTTTGAAAGTCTGCATTGAAATGACCTACGTAGAATGTCTTTTCTAGATCTACTTAGAATGAAAAACTATGCAGGGCAGGAAATTGTTTTGTGTCTACAAGATTAATGTAAACAGCAGTGAAATTGGTTATGATGGTTTTTCCTGCTCCGAAAATGTGCTGACTATCCTCCTTTACATTTGTCTTCTTTTGTGCCATTTCCTCTTGCTTTGTTGTGTTTTTCCTGCAAGTTTAGACCAATAATATTTCTCAAAATGCACAAAACTAATTCAAGATGACCAACTGTGACTATTGTAACACCAGGATGCTTTAAATCAGAGTATCCCAAAGGCGTTCACTCAGGCCCCTGTTTCATTATGTTGGAATATCCTCTATATAAGTATGAGAACAAATTATTTTTTGTAGATATTATAGTTATTGTTCATCCACTCCTATTTCTCTGTGCGTCATACAATGCAAACCCAGGTTGGCTTAAAGACCTTTTCCTTAAAGAATTTTGAGTTTGCATGGGTATGTACACCTAACCTTAGATTAACTAGACTTGTTGCCAGATGTGCGTCTGCTTAGGGATGGGTGGTATGGAATAGCAACGTGACAAATGGGAAAGTTTGCTTAATGTGTACATATGCATATTCCTATGTGATTTTCCTAACAAAATTGTGCTTAAATGTTAAATATCGCTCAAATTAATAGTGTAGTAACATCAGTATGAGAAGTTTAGAAGAAATTGTATTGCTAATTAATAGAAGATCTCATTAAAAAATGACCTAACTAAATGTTAAAGATGACAAATGCAAGAGCCCCTAATATGAGGCCCATTATTTTGTGTTTTGAGAAGGAAACAAATCTGAGAGGTAAAAATTGTATATTATAATAACAAACACCAGCATTAAAGATATTTAGTTAGAATACAGCTTTTGGTTTGATGCAGTGACTATTACCTATGCAAAGAGAATAAACTATAAATTGCAAGGAAACAGTACACACAACAGACATGTTTTTTCCAGCTTCGATCTATACGCATCTGTGTTGCGGCTCCAGTTAATTTAGCTACACTATGGTGTATTTAAACTTGCTTTTTCCTCCTGACATTAGAGCATTGACGCATTAGTTCTTCTTAATGATCATGGTGACTGGTTAGGTGATGATTACTGAACAGGACACACAACTTTGTGTAAAGAATACAAGATTTTTTGTTTAGGAATAATCCTCAACATTAAGGATGGGACATTAAAAAATGTTACATGGTATTCCGGCAGACATATGTGCCTTGTTATGGATTTGTCCATACCGTATGTTCCACAAAATAGAGCATGGATTTTGCCCTTGATGTAAAATATTAAATTGCTACATAAATGCAAAAACATAATACAACGGACAAATGAAGTGTTTTTTCAGTTTCAATGCCAAAAAAGCACTGCATGCTTTCTGCAATCAAATACTAAAGGAGAAATGGAAAAGGGTATTGCCTTTGCCATTGAGCATATATGTTTTTGTCCAGGACTATGCTAAATGTGTCTACAAAACCAGCCCAAATGTTGTCACATTTTCTGGATTAAGGACTCAACTGTTGAAGGATCATTGGTCAGGCTGTGAATCTAAAAGCTAATGAACAACAAAGTGCATTCTACGGCTGGAGGGAAGGTAATACAAATGCACACAGTGGATATAAAAGTCTACACACCCCTGTTAAAATGCAAGGTTTTTGTGATGCAAAAGAATGAGACAAAGATAAATCAAGACAGAACTTTTTCCACATTTAATGTGTCCTATAATGTGAACAATTCAATTGAAAAACACACATATAACGTCAAGGGGGGGAAATGAAAAATAAAACACTTACAATAAACTTGCGTTGCATAAGTGGGCACACCCTCTTATAACTGGGGATGTGGCTGTGCTCAGAATTAACCAAATCATATTCAAACTAATGTTGAAGACAAGTAATTGCACACCTGCCATCATTTAAAGGGACTCTGATTAGTCACAAATAAAGTTCAGCTGTTCGATTTTCCTGACATTTTCTTAGTTGCATCTCAGAGCAAAACACATTGTCCGCAGAGAGCTTCCAAAGCAGAGGGATCTCATTGATGAGAGTCAGGAGAAAGGTACAAAATAATTTCCAAAGCATTAGATATACCATGGAACACAGTGAAGACAGACAATCAAATGGAGAAAATATGGCACAACAGAGACATTACCAAGAACTGAACGTCCCTCCAAAAATGAAAAGACAAAGAAAACTGGTCAGGGAGGCTACCAAGAGGCATAAAGCAACATTAATAGAGCTGCAGGAATTTCTGGCACGTACTCGCTGTGTGCTACATGTCACAACAATCTCCCGAATTCTGCATATGAATGGGCTATGGGGCAGGGTGGCAAGACGGAAGCATTTTCTGACAAAGAAAAACATCAAAGTCTGACTGAAGTTTGCAAAAAGAAACATGTCGTCCAAAAGCACGTGTTATGGCCTGACTCCAAAAAGTATGTTTGGCGCAAAAACAACAGTGCACATCACCAAAAAGCACCATACCCAGAGCGAAGCATGGTGGAAGCATCATGCGTTGGGGCTGTTTTTCTTCAGCTGGAACTGGGGATTTCTCAGGGTGGAGGGAATTATGAACAGTTCAAAATACCTGGCAATTTTGGTACAAAACCTTCAGGCATCCATGAGCCCAGAAGATGACATTTCAGCACGACAATGACCCAAAGCACACAACCAAATCCACAAAAGTATGGCTTCACCAGAAGAAGATTGACATTTTGGAATAGCTCAGCCAGAGCCCAGACCTGAATCAAATTGAACATCTGTGGAGTGATCTGAAGAGGGCTGTGCACAGGAGATATCCTCGCAATCTGACAGATTTTGAGCTCTTTTGTAAAGAAGAGTGGCGAATATTGCCATGTCAAGATACGCCATGCTAATAGACTCCTACCTAAAAGGACTGTGCTTTGATAAAATCAAAAGGTGCTTCAACAAAGTATTAGTTGAAGGGTGTGCACACTTATGCAAGTTATTGTGAGTTTGTTTTTTCCCCCTCAAAGATTTCAGTTTTTATATCCACTGTAGATTAGGAAATGGGTACAAAATAATAAGTGCTTACAAATGAGCACAATTTGATGAATAAAATCAGAAAGTAAAGGGTACATCACACCAGCAAAAGGCTGTTACTCAAAATCCAGAAGATATCTCAAAAATAAATTGAGAAGCCACAGAGGGCTACAATCACAATAAAGGAGCTACAGAGTTCAATGGCTAGGAGTAGATTATTACTCATATCCTATTGCAAGCTCTGCATAACAATGGCTTGTATGTTAGAATAGCAGGAACAAAGTAGTTACACAAAAGGTACTGTCTGAAAGCACATCTGGAGTCTCCCAGAAAACATGAGAATAGATAGGAAAACATTTGCGGTATATTGCGATGGACAACTGCACCCAGGAACATATTGCTCAAGCTCTTGATTTACATAGTGTGGTGGTTAGCTATTCAACTGTCTATTTGTTTTATAAAGAAATGAACCAACCATGGAATGATTTAAGTCATTTTTTTCATTATAGGTACTGTATAGCTATTAACTAGCCATCCCTAACATAGCGTAGTGGTTAGAGAAGTGGACTGTCACATTGGCGACCGACGAACGATCCTCGCCTTGGACCAAACAAATTAGACATCAAGATTTGTACAAATTGCTCAATTTCAGTTTACATACTCTAGTTCACTTGGCGTATTGGTTAGCTATTCCAATGTCTATTTGTTTTCTAAAGAATGAACCAGCCAGGGAGTGATTTGAGTAATTGTTTAGTATAGCGATCCTGTTCTACATGTTGTTGGTTTGGATGTTAACTACTGTAGGAAACCTTTTGACCGATTGGTTTGACAATGCAATTAAATGGACACCACATCTCTACACACCTATCATGTGCATTTACACCCGCTATTTAAATAGCGTAGTGGTTAAAGATGCCGTCTGTCACATAGTATACTGCGGATCAAATCCAGCTTGGACAACAACATTCATCCCTTTTAATGGAAGGCCAACCGAATCAGCCTTGCCTGGTTCCTATTCTTGTTTATATACTATTAGTGATGTGACAAATGGAAAAAAATTCTTAATGTTTAAACAGGCATTTTTAAATAGATTTTTTGGTAAGACATTAGGAAACAATCATAAAAGAACTGGCACATACTTGTTATCGCATAATTACAACATCAAAGAGGCACAAGAATAAATTCAGTTAGAACCTCTGAGGCAATTATCAAGATATCTGGCCAATCAACTGAAAAAAAGTTTAGCTTTAACATAACTCACTGGTTTTTAGATCACCATTAAAAACAGAAGATTGTCATTTTAAATTGTTGGAAAACACTTGTTACCGTTACCATTTACCTAATTTTCTAAATGTAGGCTACATCAATAGAGTATAGGTTGGTTAAAAACAAAGCCATTTTTCAATACAATGGAAAGCCACAGAGATCCTACGGATTATCACTATATTGGGAGTACAGGTCGACCGGCAACCACTTTTCAAAGATTACACCGATAATTAAGACAACAGAAAACCTGAAAATAGATTAAATTGTCGATTATTTTTATTGTTATCATTCTATTGAATCAAAACTCATCACTCTCAATGGAATTTTTGAAAATATCACATCAATAAAATATCTTGAGCATCTTGACTAGTAATTAGTTGTGCAAAAATTCTCAGAGTAGGTGCAGAGGCTACAAATTAATAATCAAAAAGCACTTTCGAATCAAAAACAGGTCCAGGGGAGAAAAGGTATCATTTGTCAAAAAACTGCAGTAAAATGGTGCAACTTACACATATTACAGAGTGAATTCTTACCAAGAATACTTAAGCACTTTTTAAAGCAACCAGCCTACAGAAAGTTACAATAACTTATTAACTTTTTTGTAAGGAGTATGGCAGAATATTTCAACAATTATGAAAATATTTACAGTAACATTGTAATATCTACTTTAAAGACTTGATAAACACTTCATTATTTTAAATATTGTGGCACCTATAACACTAATAATATCTAGGCTTAAAATATCCATTATATGCAGGCATTCTGCAATTCTATTAGTAAATAGGCGGTAAAAAATTAAAATAAATACATTAAAGAAAAGTAAAATGGAAACATTCAGAACTAATTTCTATACCTAAAATTCACAAATGTCCAGAACATTTCTGGCCTGGCCTCCCTTAAACTAAAAATGCTTTCAGTAACTATCATTTGACAGAAATATCAGTAGTGTATCAACTTGTTAAATATGAAGTGCAGCTCATCTTTTTACAAAGTGGACAGCTGTGGAACACAGTATTTTGTCAGATGGGGATGTTCCGCAACACAGTTAAACTCTTAACATATCCACGTACTGAGCTCCTACTGTATAATGTTCGACAAATTTCACATCACAGTATCAAAACCTACAAGGGTTTGTTTACTATGACATCTACTGCCCAGAAATTAAATCATTGTTATTTTCCAGGGGCATTACCAGACATTCACATGTAGACGATCATGGTTCTCTGCTACTGTATAACTCGCGCTGTTAACAGGAAGCACCATCCCATTTGCCATAAAGTCAGTTCGCTGACAACAAACAGGCTCAGAAATCATATTTATTGATCAGATGATGCCACCTGCATTGCAATGAACAAATAGCCACTCTCACACATTAAAATATTTGCCAGCCATTATACTGAATAACACTTCAATAGCAATATTATGAAACAATTTACTATGAATGACTAATGTCTACAGATGGCACTTTGTATTCCTTGTTATTTTTATGCCAGTTAGCATAGGGGTCAGCTTAATTTTGAGAGTACATAGCCAGGCCCAGCAAACAGAAAATCCTAGACATAATCATGATAAAATATGCAGCTAAAATAAACTGTTTCACTGTCAAAATCTCTCCTGCGTGTCATTCACACCATGACAACATTGTAGCAGATAGGCATCTCAAGCTTATATTTTCCAAGAACACACTGTTTATTTTAAAGACATGTAAATGTGTCTACTATACTCTACAGGGCCTTCCACAAAGATTTTTCCAACCCCTTCATTTTCTCAAGATGTGCTAGACCATAGAATGTTGTATTTTTTATTAACATCTACATATGTTATCCCATAATGAGAAAGCAAAAACTAATTTCAACTTTGGGCAAATTTTTGTGAAAAATATTCCGACCCTTTTTTTCTATACATAAGAGAAGCTCCTTTTACTGAAGCCACACCAGCATTGTCTTGGCTTTCTGCTGTGTTGTCTAGTTAACATTCTGTGTGGTCTGGATCAGGTTCTTCAAGGACCTCTCTGTTTTGCTGCATTCATCCTTCCCTGAATCCTGATCGGTCTCTCAGTCCAGGGCATTGAGACGCACCCCCAAAGCATGATACTTTCATCAAGATTTTCATCAAAGGGACCATATTAGTTAGGAGATGACAGGAACCTTTTTTGATAGACGTAACACTTGGAATTCATTCCTAAGAAATTGATTTTGGTTTCACCAGAACAGATAATCCTGAACAGATTTCCCCAGAACGGATGGGATTTTGCCTTTTACTCCAGAGTGGCTTCTGTGTAGCCACTCAGCATTAGGGAACCGATTGATGGACTTCTCCCATCTCTGCAGAGAAACTGAAGCTCTGTTAGTTGCCATTGGGTTCATGGTCACCTCCCTAACCAAGGCCCTTCTTACCCAGTTACTTAGATTGACCAGACAGCCAACTCTAGGAAGAGTTTGGGGTATTCCAAACTCCTTCCATTTCACACTGACAGAGCGTATCTTGCTTCTGACAACCTTCAATACTTCAGCCATTTTTTATAACCTTTCCCAGATCTCATGTCTATAGAGCTCCTTGGACTTCATTTACATCTTTAAATTCAAATCAGAAATAGAAAAAGAGATGTTGCATCTATGGACCTTTTATATTAAGGTAGGACATTTTGAATCCCGATGATGTACTACTTACTCCCATGCAGTTTCAAAGCTGCTGATACCCAGAACCTGTGTGCAAATTTCTTTGGTTACAATGAATGAGTATAGACAAATCGTATTATTTTAAGGAGAATAATGCTCATTAATAGGCGTAGCCCAAACTTTAAGACACTAAATTAAGACAGAAGTTGACACACCCTAAATCAAAGTGTAGCCTATAATTTGTCATATTCAACAGCATTACATTGCTGCATGATACAACAAACTTGCTTCAGAATGAGGGAATATTGCATCGCATAGTGTACAATTCTTTGTTTTTCATGCACTCAGACGAGCCTGTGTAATCTACCAAATATAGTCTATAGTAAAAAAAAAGACGGCATAGAACAGTAAAAATGCACTGATACATTGGTTACCAATGTAGCCTTACTATCAATATGCATTGTTAGAAAACGAGTCATGTTATCTAGAAACATGGTGTCTAAACTACGGGTACAGTAAAATAGTTAAACAAGACAAATTAATTGGAATTTCTTAATTTCACAAAATAACTACCGACAGGTGGCGACAATTTCTGAATGAAATGAATTAAAATCCTATCCCCAAAAAAACAGGAGTAGAAATTATATATTCGAAATTTGCAACATTGTCTTCCTGTAAACCGATTGAAACTGAACCAAATACATTACGTTTCACAAGAAACAGTCACACGAATCAATTGATGTGACCGGAATACGAAATAAAATGTAAGCAACATTCACAAAACATGGCTGCAAGGTTGTGTTTTCAGATTGTTCCTCCTCGTCCTTCGTGTAAGCACTGCTAATTTCCAACGCGCATTGAAAACTAGAATGTATATCTTAATATATTTATATATATATTTATATATTACTGACTATATGAAACACTGTGTGCATCTAAGTTTCCTAGAAAACTTTCTTCGAAATCGCTGTCTAAAATCAACAGCTTATTTAAGCACCTTTTCCATTATAAACGCTTAACACATGCATTAGCGTGAAAAGACACCTTCACTTTATTATGAAGAAACCAAGAACTGTAACAAAAACTATCATCAACCGCGCTCTGTGCAAATACAAAAAAAGTAGGATTTCAAAATCAGAAAAAATATTATTTGACGTTACCTCCCAAAATGATGCAGCTCTGGTGAGTAGGATTGCTCGAGATCCAAAATCTTCAAAAAATAGTTATTCGTCCTAAAATTATCTAAATGAAAACTGATTTATTTTCGCACTTACAACCTTGACATCTCCCGGCATGAAGCCGTGTATGATTATGTTGACGAAGGTGTAAGTTAGGTTTGTCGACCGGGATCAGTTTTGCCGTATTCAGGGTAGGCTATACGTTGCTGTTTCTCCAGTGGAAATTTTCGTCCGCCATCATACAAGGACAGATTCCGAAATTGCTGCTACGCCTGCTATTAAAAATTATTCTGGGTATAGTGAAAAAAGCTCGAACGACCATAAAATTGCGCAGGGAAAATGTGGAGACCGTAAATCACATGCAGAATTATATTTTGGGGTCGTATGTTGCGGTTGTATTGTTGTTTTAAAAAAGTAATAGAGGATTTTATATTGTAAATGTTGTTTCTTACATATGATATGTCTTATATTTTAATAAATATTTTGACTACGTCTGAATTTGAATAACATGCAAAATTATATTTCCCTGTCTGAATATGTAGAAGTTGTACTGGACTTGCAACTAAGTAAAC
>JACXGJ010005046.1:0-41497 GCA_016801105.1 Esox niger
CCCCCTGTCCTTGTCCCTCCGGTTTTGCCTCCAATCTGGACTAGGTTTAAATAGACTCTGGGCTTAGCCCACATACATTGAATTATTAAAATTTGGACTCTTAATATGTTCACCCGGCACAACCAGAAGAGGACTGGTCACCCCTTGGAGCCTGGTTCCTCTCTAGGTTTCTTCCTAAATTTGGCCCTCTTAGGGAGTTATACCTAGCCACTGAAGTTCATCACTATTGTTGTTTGCTTCCTGGGGTTTAAGGCCGGGTGTTTTGTGAAAGCACTTTGTGACACCTGCTGATGTAAAAATGGCTTTATAAAATAAAATAAATTTGATTGATTGATTGATGACCTTTGCGCCGCGGCGTCGTGGTCGTCGCCTTCGCTGTTTGTCCGTTTCAATTTACTGGATGTGTCTCCCATATCGCTTGTCCATTCAGTTCCCAGTGCAGCTGCCCGGGATCTCTTAATTTTCTGGGGAATCTTGCTGCTTTGTTTCATTCTCTACCTAGCACTACAGAACTCTTTAGCTTGTGTGGGTCAGTGGTATTGTCATTGTGTGTCAATACTTTAGGTACAGGTCTGCCCCCCCTTGGGGGCTTCCCTTGTATTGTCATTTTTTTCATACATCCCCATGCCCCTCATCTCATGATGTGTGGTGCTGTTCAGTGTTTTCTGTTGTGCATAGGTGGAACGGATACATTTCCCTTTGGCTTGAACTCAACATTCCTTCTTCCTGAGATGGCCTATGTGTTCATAGGTAGGTTTGGGGTTAGGATTTATCATCAATACGCATTCAATTATCCCTTCTCTGACCTTTTCAGCTTCCGGGGATGTTTTGTCTTGGGGTTTTTAGGTGACAGTATTTAACTGGACCCTGCGAGCTGTGCTGTTTGGTCTGGCAAGGAAGACATCATCGGCTTGCTCGCTCTACTGTTAACCACAAGGAGCTAAAGCCCCTCTAGGGGCGGTGCTCATTGACATATAACGTTAGTTACCAGGAATGTAACTCTGGCTATATGTGTGGAGCGGAGCCCCCTAGACATGTTGCCCTGCCGTCCCACAAGTATGTTGCTGAATAAATTTGTGAGGGCGTTCTCTGGGCTTACGGGTCCTATATTGGGGCAGGCGTGCCCTGATTGGCAGTCGCATCTTGCATAATGTGTTTCAGTATGGCTCCTGTTGCGGCTGGGGTAAACCACTAGCAGCAAAAGCCCCTCTAGGGGGCGGAGCTCCACTCATATATAACCGGAGTTACATTTCCGGTAACTAACGTTTCTTATAGTGGTAAAAATAATGAATAGCGTACCCGGGTTGTCAAGGGAGAGAGTATTTCAATAATTTATTGCAGCATTTTATAGTCTATTAGTGTGTGATGTTAGAGGCTCAATCTCTTATAAATGTAATGTTGGTTACAAGCTGATGTATACATTGAAAGGTGTGTTTACCTAGCAAAGATTAGTTTTCCAAGACAGTAACCCCCAACGCCAAATGATCAATGTAAACATACCTGTGGTTATCAGAGTGCAACCTACAGAGAGAATCTAAACAAAGAGGTTGCTGTTGTTCAAATTATCAAGGCACATTAATGATGTGCCGTTCTGAAACAAATCGTTTGTTTTGAACAAATCTTTGTTGTAACTCGGGACTCACAAGTCCTTTCTCAAGTGTAAATTGCATCGTTCATCCGAACGTTTTACAGCAGATTACTACAACATTAGCACCTGGTCCTCCAGCTCAGTTCTCCAATCAACTACTAAGTGCATTCACAGAGAAAAATAGATTAAGGCAGGAACATCATTTAAGACGTGTTTGTAACAGATATTTGGACACATGCTAGGTCTAAAATAATGAATGTGTTAGTTGATTTTTTTAATTGTAATTATTAACACAGATAAAATCAAACACTGAGCCTTTGCCTAAGTAAAATTCGCGTGAATGACTGACTTGGTCAGTTTTATCATTCAATTGAACGGTTGTTTCATTCATTTGAACATCTGCCAGCGGAGTTCTACCACTATCGCTGGCTTCCAGCACAGTAGTCTGTGCTGATCTAGTTGATCTAGAAAGTAGAATCGAAAATACATGGTTGCAACAAATAATTGGATGCATAGCGTACAGTAAATAATGTATATTATTATTTTTTGATAAACATAATGACAATGAGCATTCGCTGGCACGGGGGGAGGGGTGTAGGCATTATTGACTCAAACAAATCAAACCTTTCACTGAACGTCAGGAAAAGATCAGAGTCAGTAGAAAGAGTCGAACTTCCTATCACCAAGACACATTCACTTCCAATGAGATGTACATTCATATTGTAATTGTTAATGCCCAGATTCCTCATCAGGAATGCGTTATTACAGGACCCAGTAAGCAAGCAGTTTGACATTTATTACAATAGCTTTGTAGGCTTTGGTGAACGTCATACACCACCATGTTAAAGTGTACTCCCTCACTTTTGCTTCTCTTCTAAGAATGATAGGGCATGTAAAATGACTGGTAGTTATAAACCCATGTTTTGGGACAGGAATGTAAACATTGATATTTCTGCTGTACACTTAAGGTATAAAAATACAATTAAACAAGAATATGAGGCAAAAGTACAGACTGTAACCTTTTTTTTCTGGCTGTTTCAACACACACATTGATGAGCCAAAACATTATGACCACTCACAGGTGAAGCTAATAACGTTGATCATCTCCTAACAAATCACTTGTCAAGATCTGGGCAGATTAGATTGTAAGCTAACAATTTGATCTTATAGTCAACACTTTGGATGCAGGAGAAAAGGGCAGGAGGACAAATGACAGATCTTTGTGTACTCATAGAAGGGGTAAAATCTGATATTTTGAACATATTAACGGGTGTCCCTCAAGGATTGATTCTTGGCTCAATTTCATTTTCCCTTTACTTCAATAATATCGGTATGTCTGTTGGTGCATCTCTTTGCTGATGACACTGTGTTAAATGCTATTCCTCCTATGATTCAACAGGCTTTTTGTGGACAATGTTCTGCATTCAATGTATTGCAGAGATCTCTTTTTGATTTGAAGTCGGTGTAAAATTCTGAAATAAAATAATATTTTATTTTCAAAATCTAAAAAGGTGCCTGTAAATGTGTATTTGTTCATTGTTGATGGTACACATACCGAATGTGGTCCTGCAAACAAATACCTGGGCAAATGTACAGATGAAAATGTTTCCTTTAAAAAATATGTAGATTAACTTTTTTGAACATTTTGGATGAAAATTGGCATTCTATATAGAAATAGGTCATGTTAATTGTTCAGTTGACTTTCATGCTGGTTATTGGTTATGTTGGTATTCTTTATATTACTGCTTCTAACTTGGTTTTAGAACCTCTTAATAGTTTCTCTTAATGCATTCTACTTTATTACAGGTGATTGTTTCAGCAAACATCATGGTTCTGTGTATGAAATGTTTTATAATTTCATTGTTTCGTTGTTCTTAAAACACAAAACACAATTTGCAGACATACAGAAGTACAAACTCTCAAGGATGGTTAACTCTACAGAAACCTGCAATCTCTATGGAGTTAAGAATAATTTGGAAAAAATTCCCAGATAATTAAAAATGTAATTGGTGCCTCTAGGGCAATTCAAAAAGATGATAGAGGAATATTTCTATTAAGAATTACTTTGTATCTCATGCATTGTGTGGTCATGTTTTTATTTTTTGGGAAAGCTGCCCATACTTATTATTGTTTAATAATTGTGTTGATGCAGGTGTCATCCGCAAGTGATATTTGGTCTCAGCATGACCTCCCCTAAAATAAATGTTCAATAAAATAAAGATACGAGTGACTTTGACAAGGGCCAAACTGTTATAGCCAAACGACTGGGTCAGAGCATCTCTGAAACAGTAAGGCATGTGGGGTGCTCCCGGTCAGCTGTGGCATGTACCTACCGACAATGGTCCAAGGAGGGACAAACCAGAGTGGCGACAGGGTGTTGGGTGCCCAAGGCTAATCGATGTGCCAGGGCAATGAAGGCTATTCTGTCTGGTCTAACTAACTAACAGGTCTACACTGCAAGAGAAAGTCACAGAAAATGTTAATGATGGTTACGGGAGGAATGTGTCACAACCCACAGTGTATGGCACCCTGCATCGTAGTTTGTTGCGTATGGGGATGCATAGCCGCAGACTGGTCAGAGTGCCCATGATGACCCTTGACCACTGTCGAAAGCCCATACAATGCAATGGGCACACAAGCGTAGAAACTGGACCTTGGAGCAGTGGAAGAAAGTTGCCCGGTCCAATGAGACATCGGGATGCACTGTGGAAAGATAAAAAGACAGTGGAGTGAGTGTGATGCTCAGGGCAATGATCTTCTGGGAAACCCTGGGTCCTGGCATTCATGTCAATTTGACATGTGCCACCTACCTAAACATTGTTGCAGTTCAGGAACATTGCTTGGGAATAGTTTGAGAAAAAAGGTGTTGTCCTGGCCTCTGAATTCCCCAAATATCAATCAAATTGAACATCTTTGGGATGTGCTGGACCAAGTCCGATCCATTTCGTCTCCACCTTGCACATTACAGGACATAAAGGATCTACTGCAAATGTCTTGGTGCAAGATACCATAGGACACCTTCAGGGGACTTGTAGAATCCATACCTCGGTGGGTTGGTGATGTTTTGATGGCATGCAGAGGACCAACAGCATATTAGGCAAATAGTCATAATATTTTGTTTATATATTTTACCCACTAAGAATAAGACCACTTTCAGAGATCCATCCCCCGATTTCCTGTGAGCATAAGTATTGGGACAATTCAAGTTTACGCGAATGTAAAAAAGTATAAAAGTTAGTATTAGGCAAATCCCTTGCATCTATTGGATCTACGTATTTCTAACTGTATGGCTAACAGTCGTGACACTGCGTAAAATGCTAATAATAACAGAATGCAATGATGTGCCAATCATTGATCCCTCCCTATTTTGAATAATATATATTAATAAGACAACATATAACATTTTGAAATGTTGAAATTTAACTCGTTTTTACACAACATAGAAAAATACATGCCAATTTAGAATTTGATGCCAGCAACACGTTTCAAATAGTTTGGGACAGGGGCATATTTACCACTGTGTAGCATCATCTCTTTTTATATCAATACTCTGTAAGTGTTATGGAACTGAGACCAACAGTGCTTTGAAAGTGAAATGTATTGCCCTTTTTGCTTGATGAAGGATTGCAGCTGCTTAGCAGTTCAGCGTCTCCTTGACGTATTATTTGTTTCACTATGGAGCCATGCTGTTGTATGATGTGCAGAATGTGGTATAGCATTGTTTTGTTGAAGCAATGCCTTCCCTGAAAAAGACGTCTGGATGGCAGCATACAGTCCCCTCCAAAAGCATTGAGACCAAGATTAATATCTACCAAAGTGATGGAAATGCCAAAGTGTGGAGAAAGAAAGGAACTGCTTATGATCCGAAGCATACAAGTTCATCTGTGAAGCATGGTCATGGTTTGGGCATGCATGGCTTCTTCTGGAATAGGCTCATTCATATTTATTGATGTTGTAACTGATGATGGTAGCAGCAGAATGAATTCAGAAGTGTACAGAAACCTTTTGTCTGCCAGTTTACGGAGAAATGCATTGAAACTAATCGGGAGGAAGTTTATCATGCAGCAGGACAATGACCCAAAGCACACTGCCAACAAAACAAAGGACTTAATCAGGGGAAAAAAGTGGAAGGTTTTAGACTGGCCAAGTCAATCACCTGACCTTAACCCAATAGAGCATGCATTTCACCTCCTTAAGAGGAGGCTGAAAGAGGAAACACCCCAAACAAGAACTGAAAGAAGCTGTGGTTAGCCTGGAATAGCATCACAAATGCAACAGTTTGGTGATGTCGCAGGCTTGAGGCAATTATTGCAAGCAAGGCTTATGCCACCAAATAATAAATGTTATTTACTTTACATCATATGTTCCATTACTTTTGCTCAACTAAAAATGCTGTGGTCTAATACAAACAGTGATATGTCCTAAGTTGTTTAACACATCTAGATGTGAATACCAGGAAATTAAAGCTAAAATGCTGAACTCTTGTCTCATACTAATCTTTTGATCTTTAACCCAAATGTTTTCAATGAACAACAAAAATAAAGGAATCTGCCTTACTGTTCCAATACTTTTGGAGGGGACTGTATATTGCTCCTTAACCTCCTTAATAGTGTTCAGCATTAATAGTGCCTTCAAAGATGTGCAAGTCACCCATGCCATGTGCACTAATGCACCCCCCACACCATCACAGATGCTGCCTTTGGAACTGTCTGCTGATAAGAAGCCGGTCGATCCCTCCCCTCTTTAGTCCAGAAGAAGCGGTGTCTATGATTCCCAAAATGAATTTCAGATTTTGATTAGTCAAAGCACAGGAAAGTTTTCCGCCTCAGTCCTTCATTGAGCTCAGGCCCAGAAAAAGCGGCGGCCCTTTTGGATCTTGTTTATATCTGGATTCTTCTTTGCATGCAGAGTTATAACTTGCATTTGTAGATGCAGTGACTTACTGTGTTCATAGACAATGGTTTTTGGAAGTGTTCCTGAGCCCATGCAGGGATGTACACTGCAGAATCGTGTATGTTTTTAAGGATCACAGCCATCCATTATTGGTTTCCGGACTTGTCCCTTGCTTACTGTGATTTCTCTGGATTCTCTGAATCTTTTAATGATTTTATGCACCATAGATGATGAAATATCCAAAACTCTTTACAGTTTTACGTTAAGAAATGTTATTCTAATATTCTTGCACTATTTGCGTGTAAAGTCTTTCACAGAGGGGCTTTGAATCCTCACTTCTTACAAACCCATTGTAGCATATCCTGTCGAAAAATAGTCTGACTGTCAGCGTTTTCTGTGTGTAAGAAAGGTGAAGCGGATTGCGGAGTCGGTAAGTTTACTTTCCTTTTAATTCAGTGAGCTGACATACGCTCATCATATAGAGACAATAACACACAAAGACAAAGGGAGCAGAGGGAACATATATACTGAGGGGAATGACTGTGAATGATGATCAGGTGCGCTGGACGAGACAACAGGTGCAATGAGTTGATGAGATGGGCGATGGTGTCAGAAGGCCGGTGAAGCCGAACGCCGAAGCCTGCCTCCTGCAGGGGGAGGATGGGTAGTAGATGGCGCAGTCGTCACACTGACACATGAACTGATGATTTTAGGTTTATTGTAAATCCCAAAAACCAACATGAGCTGGTTGGAAAATACGAAAACAATATGTTATCTACCGTCTTATAATGTTTCAGAACCTTATCATACCTTTCCTGATCAGCTTAAGCTAGCGCTAACACACATTAAGCCAAAACTGAACAAATTAAACATTACGAAATAGTTTATGGTATAAAATGATTAAAGACAAACCACTTCTTAATGTTACCATATTACAACAAATGCTAACCTTGTGCTTCTTTGAGGGGAGGGGGGCAAAAACATCCAATGTTTCCCTCGATGAGCTTTCCTTTCTCTTTTCTTTTCTCTATAGTTGAGAAAACCTATTTTTTAGGCCAAATATTAATTGGGTGATCCTCTCTGGAAAGACCTTTTAATACCCGATCATGTTACTGACTGGTTGCCAGTTGACCTTACTAGTTGTGTGAAAACCACCACGTTTAGTTTTTTAGCATTACACAACTTCTCCAGTATTTTGTTGCCTCTGTCTTGACTTTATTGAAAATCAAATTTAAAGTTGGCATATATTTTTCAAGGAACAATAACATGTATCAGTGTTGACATTTTGATATGTTGTCTTTATACTATTATATAGTTAATACAGGGTTTAAATCATTTGCACATGATTGCATTCTGATTTCATATACATTTTACGCAGCATCCCAACGTCCTATCTATGGTCCTTTGTTCAGAGTTAGTCAGCACATCTGTGTTGTTTTCAGTTTCTCAAACCTTTTTCCTCTCATATGTGACTGTGATTGACTGCTTTTTGTAGGTCCATCTCATTCTCTTCATTTGCGTGTGAAGAACTGCACGAGCTGTCAAACAAGATGTCCAAAGTGCTCGCGTATATCCAAGCAAATGGCTCGGAGGGGGAGTTGTTCAGGTTATACAGCTCCCCCAGACAACCTGGAAGACCTGTGACAGTTTGACTCACAGCTCAGGCAAGACACAGACATTCAGGACAGACTGGTAAGTAGTTATCTTTTCATAAAAAAAAAATAACAAACTTGGATGTTATAAAAAGTGATTAGAAACATTTTAATTCTTCAATCTGTAGGTTCGAAGTTTGGCTGGGAGCTGAAGTACACTGTGTGGCGGATGCTACCGTGTATCATTACGAATACCCTCGCCCTCTTGATCAACTGGACTGGAGCAGGAAACAAGGCAAACTTAAAGGACCTTTTCCTTAGAATTATTCTTCAAAGTAAGTTATTTTGTACCTGGCTATTAGATTCTTGTGATTAATTTGTAATGAATTTTTCTCTAAATCATATCAGACACTTCAATCACCTGACAGTATTGAAAACTTACATGAGTAATCATGTGATATACTCAGAACAATTTAGAAAAAAAAGCTCAATATTTTGTTTTTAGTAAAACATAATAGGTAGGCAGTTTTACATTACATTTGGATACTCCCAGGGGTTCAGAATAACTACAAATTGAATGGTTTGGAATGTATAAAATAATAAAATGAAAATTACATATTTTTTAAATCTCATCCACATCCATTCTGTTCTCAAAAATTCTGATAATCATTGAAAATGCCCATATGGGGTCACTGAACTTATTCTGCCATATTGTACTTCCAAAAGCCTTCACTAGATGGCAGTCCCTTATTTGAACTCTGTGTCTTTTTTTATGGGGTGTCTTGAATGGGGGTGCCTTTATTTACTTTGGAATTCGCTACATGTGCAATTTCTGGAAGTGATGGAGATTAGACTTCCTTTGGATAGTTTTAGCCCACTGCTTAGCCCATTTTTGCAGATGATGTGGTCCTGATGTCATCATCGGTCTGGGACCTCCAGCACTCACTGGACCGGTTCGCAGCTGAGTGCGAAGCGGTTGGGATGAGGATTAGCACAAAATCTGAGGCCATGGTTCTCAGCAGGAAACCGATGGAGTGCCTCCTGCGGGTAGGGAATGAGATTTTATCCCAATTAAGGGAGTTCATGTATCTCAGGGTCTTGTTTGCGAGGGAAAAATAGAGCTGGAGATTGGCCGGAGAATCGGAGCAGTGTTGCATTCGCTTTACCATACTGTTGTGACGAAAAGAGAGCTGAGCCGGAAGGCAAAGCTCTCGATATAACGGTCAATCTTCGTTCCAACCCTCACCTATGGTCATGACCGAAAGAACTAGATCGTGGGTACAAGCAGCTGAAATGAGTTCTCAGAAGGGTGGCTGGAGTCTCCCTTAGAGATAGGGTGAGAAGCTCAGTCATCCGTGAGGAACTCGGAGTAGAGCCGCTGCTCCTTTGCATTGAAAGGAGCCAGTTGAGGTGGTTCGGTCATCTGGCAAGGATGCCCCCAGGACGTCTTCCTAGGGAAGTGTTCCAGGCACGTCCAGCTGGGAGGAGACCTCGGGGTAAGTCCAGGATTAGGTGGAGAGATTATATTTCGACACTGGCCTGGGAACGCCTCGGGATCCCCCAGTCGGAGTTGGCAAATGTAGCTCGGGTAAGGGAAGTTTGGGGTCCCCTGCTGGAGCTGCTGGATAAGCGGATGAAGATGATTCTATCCTGATACTTTTCAACTTCTGAATGTTCAGACTCACTTTCACTATCCTCGCTCTCCATAATAATTTATTCCACTTTCGCCGTTTGGCCATTTCTATTTTCTCAAAACAATTGCTTGTAGCAACTGTATGTGTCTTCAATGCAATCCAAGTGCAGAATAATTTACCGGGAGAATGGTAAATGTGACACAAATATATTTTTACAATTAATTTCTTTGATACGTTCAGAGGGTACTGTCTGATTATTGTATTACAGGAGCCATAAAGAAGAATCCTTTCACCTCGGATACCACTGACGAACCAGTGGCATCCGGGGTCACCGGATACATGAAAGGGGCAGCAGACCGTGCAGGTGGGAGAAGGCGTTGCAGCAGTACAGCAGACCTGCTGAGAATAAGAATGACAACTCCAGCACAACCAATATTGATGCTAATCTTTGGTACTCTTTTTAAACTGCTGCTATGTATATGATCACATTATCCTCCTGATATATTTAAAGCTGCGTGTGATTGTTCTTAATATGCCACCATTCATGACCTAATTGCACTGATGTATCTATAATAATGAGTACCTCTTTTGATTGCTGCTAGGTAACACTTATGTATATATATTACTGCCATACTTTCCATATATAAATGTTCAATAATACAGCCCAGATTGCTGCTATATCAAAATACTACCCAGATTGCTGTTTAGAGTACTCTTGTTTAGTTTTTTGTTTAGTTTGTTTATACTCTTTACTCAAACTAGGTAGTTTGTCAGGTGCCATGTCATAAGAATATAATTGTGCAGGATAATGCAACAATGCTTGGTTTCTAGCCCTTGTTTATATGGTTTTGTATTGTTTATTTTGTAATTTTTCACATTGAAATACTGTGATTCTTAAGTATATTTTGCTGGACAGAATGTATTGTATATTGCACATGTTTTCTTGCACTGTTAGATTTTGTGTATGCTTACTGTATAAATGCATGTTTTCTTTGTCTGCATCTTGCACTAGTTGAAATAAATTGTTTAGATTTAATTTAGTAAATTGTCATTGGTGATATCACCAAAATTATTATAAAGGATAATTAGAAATAAAACCTTATATTGGGGCATGAGTCATCCTGCTGGGTTTCTTGCATAAAAGCGTCTAGCCTCCGTCGGGCCGCTGGTGTTGCTTACTGGGGTGGGAACTGTAGGCAACTTGCAATAAAATATTTAGTAAAGTCACAAGTACGAATAAGAATGACAGTTGTATACTTTCAAAATTGCATTTTATCACTTGTCTGTTTACTAAGTTGTTTTGGAGTTCATATTCTTCGTTCATATAAGTACACATAACACCTACATTGTTTCTACATAACTACCCATTCTTACCACATACTTCCATTTTTGTTACTACGTAGTTACGTGGAAACTACCCTGTAAGTAACAATCTGTAATTTGAAGGAAGTAGGCATAATAAAGTATATTCTAAAATATCAACATATAGTAGAGTGTGCTGGAATTGAATAAAACAATTACAAACATTAAGTCATTATTAATATTTCACAATTTCCCAAATCACTATTTTAAGTTATACATACTAGAAATATTTCCTAAAAAAATGCCTTAGTAATCACAGTGTAGGTTTCTTACATGTATCTCATATGGAAGTAATCACAAAATGGTGCACCTCAATCTCCTAACAGATTGCTCTTTAATCTAAAGTAACTGTAACTGACTTAACAAAAACACAAATTGCAATTGAACACAAGCCAACTGCTTGCTATATTAAAGGCAAAATACAAAACATTGAGACACACAAGAAACATTGCATTACCTTCAAATTACAAAAATGTAGCTTTTGTCACACAAACTTGAACAACCTGGGAGTCTGGACTCTGCCGAGGCCTTCAAAGAGCACAATCAGACTGGATGCTGTTCACCCCCGTATAATCAGATGCCTTCTAAATTATATTCAAATGTCTACCTCTCTGAACCATCTTAAGATCCCATTTATTTCACTTCGTATCTCAATTCCTTAAGACAGCCATTTATTTAGTCACAACAAGTACTTGAAATTTCCATTACCTTACATGAATTGAAATTGGATTCCTTATCTATGCAGTAAAAGAAATCCCTAGACCTGGGTGGTATCCTGAAAAAGTTCCTATTAGCCCTTTGGGATTTATTTGGTACATTGTTCTGAAATTCAATCAACTATTCTTTAGAAGTTGGTTCTGTCCACTGGGACAAAAGAAACACCCTAATCTCCTTTCTTAAGAAGGACAAAGAACCTCTATGCTCAGATGCTCTAATTAGAGTCATATAACACTTGCATTGTGATTCACAAATCCACTCAATACGGCAGCAATGAGAGTCTTTCATATTTGTTTCCTGAACATAACAGCAGAAAAACAACAAACTTACAGTTAACATAGCTTAATGTATTTGAATTCAGACTCACTTCTACACAGCACACTCCACACTTTTAAGATTATTTTTTAATAAAAAAATATATTAAATAAACTATTTATAGTATCTCTCAAAAGTATTCACCCCAAAGGCTTTCCCACATTTTATTGGGTTACAATATGTAATTGAATTAGGTGTTGTTGCCACTGAGCAATGCAAAATCTCCATAAAGTGCAAATGTCCAAATCTTCAAATTAAAAATAAAATAACTAAAATACTTACAAATATAAAACAGAGTTCCGTAAACACTTTCCATAAAGTTTAGACTTGTTAATATGTATTTACATTGCAGTTACATAGTAATAACTGCATTAACCTACATTTAATACCATCAGGTATTATGTTATAATTACAATTGAATAAGAATTTATCATACAGTTTATTACGCTTGTAGAAAAACAACAATGTTGTCTCAAATTTGTTTTTTCTAGTTAGGATTCTAGCATCCAGTAATCTAGTAGTAACAAAAGTATGTATTAGTTTTTCTGCATCAGTTTTTTATATATAGTTTCTGTTTTTTTCAATGTTTCAAAGTTGAAAATGAGCAACTCTTGAGATAAATGTAATATGTACATCAAAGGAGAGGTCAGGGTCAAGGGTATCGCCAAGATTTCTTACAGTTTTTTGAGATACGTCCATGACGCTATCGAGGTTCACAGTGAGATCTGCCAATAAAGCATTGTTTATTGGTTCCAAAAATGAGCATTTCTGTTTTTCTTGAGTTTAAAAGAAGAAAGTTCTCTGGTATCCACTTCCTAATATCTGAAACACATGCTTCCAAAGTAGCAAAGTTTTGAGCTCCATCAGGCTTCATCAAAATATATAAAGGTGTGTCATCTGCATAACAGTGAAAATTTACACTGTGATTCTGGATTACATCACCAAGAGGCAGACATATAGTGAGAACAATAATGGGCCCAGATCCGAGCCTTGAAGAACACCAAAACATATTTTGATATATCAGAGGATATACCATCCACACATAAAAACTGACATCTTTCAGATAAATAAGATTTAAACCAGGCTAAAACATGTCCATGTAGCCCAATATGGGTTTCCAGTCTCTCTAAGAGAAGGGAGTGATCAATAGTGTCAAAAGCAGCACTAAGATCAAGAAGCAACAGGACGGATGCGGAACCTTGATCTGAGGCCATTAGAAGGTCATTTGTTAGCTTCACGAGTGCAGTCTCAGTACTATGATGGGGTCTGAAACCCAACTGGAGCATTTCATAAATGTTATATGTCTTCAGGAAGGCATTCAGTTGTTGGGAAACACATTTTTCTAAGATTTTTGAGAGGAATGGGAGATTCAATATTGGATTAGATTTTTTTAGAAGAGGCTTAATTTCCTCTTTCCGCTTTTTTTAGTTTGGTACACATCCGGAGGAAAGAACAATTAATTATGTTGAACATTGGCTGACCTAGCACCGGAAATTGCTCCTTAAGTAATTTCGTTGGAATCGGGGCTAGCTGATAATTTGTGGGTTTGGAACTCATTACAATTTGAATGAATGTGTTGAGAGATACGGGATTAAAAAGGTCCAGTGTCCCCATTAACACCTGGTCAGGGAGGTATAGGACATTCTCAGGACAACTGAGATTTTGGGGACTATAATTATTTAAAGTCAGCTATTTGTTTTCCAATGGTGATGATCTTTTCATCAAAGAAGTTAATGTATTCATTACAGCAAAAGTTTGCAACTGTATCAAAGATAAATTTGGGATTGTTTTTGTTCACCTCAATGGAGAAATACGCTGATCGAGCAGATGTGAGTGCTTTTCCGTATTTTAGTGTACTGTCTATCCAGGCTAGTCTGAATACTTTCAAATTTATGGAGCGCCACTTTCACTCGAATTTTCTGGACGCTTGCTTGAGTGCTCTAGTATTGTCTGTGTACCAGAGTGCAAGTTTCTTGTTGTGTATTTCTTTAGTTTTTAGTGGTGCAACCGTATCTAAAGTATTTTGCAGTGTTGAGTTTAGATCCTTGATTAGATCGTTTGCGGATTTATTTAATTTGTTACTGATGAGCGAGCTTGGAAGAATATCAAGGAATATTTTTGTAGTCCAAGAATTTATAGTATGGCGTTTTTGGAGCAAGTGGATTTCTTGTTTTAACGGTAAATGTAATAAGACAGTGATCAGATATTCCAGGATTTTGTGGGGAAATTAGTGGATCTACAATATTTATTTATCGTGACAGGAATAAATCAAAGGTATGATTGTGGCTGTGTGTTGGACCTGAGACATGTCGGATAAAACCCATTGAGTAAGTTATGGCTTCAAAAGCTTTTTGCTCAAGTCTGCTGTAGAGCTTGTCACTAACCCTAGCTGGGAGGGGGCCAGAGACAATTACTTGATGCCGACACAAGTTTCTAGCTAGTTTACACTCTGATGCTATGTTCTGCTTCGTAACCTCTGACTGATTCATCCTAACGTTGTTGATGCCAACGTGAATAACAATATCTCTGCACTCTCTATACTTGCCAGTTTTAGACCTCAGTAGCACCAACCCCAAATTTGTGGCTACGTCGGTGTCTCTGCCCCCTGGTAAACAGTGTACAATCACTGGCTGATTCTTTAGTCTAATACTGCAGGTAATGGAGTCACCGATGACTAAGGTTTTCAGTATTTCCAGGCCACCGATAGAAAATTCCTGTCGATCATTCCCCTCTGAAGACGGCTTGTGCCTTGACTCCGACTCCAGTGGGGAAAACCTTAGCTTGACCAGAGAATGACCTGACATCTGTTCTTTGTTCAATGTGCGAGTAATACGAGTAGGGGGCATTGCCAGTGAAGAAGCTAAAAAGACGCCTGTCGTACTTAGATTCTTTGATTACTCTGAGTGTGGTCATACTAGGTGGCCAAATATTGATAATCCTATGTGCATGTAAAGAATGTTAAAACTTGTATAGATCTAGACCGATATAATTTTCTTTTACAACATGTAGGAATGTTTTGTGGCAGAATATCTTCTGATTACGCAAGTCCTTTGTCGTTGGCATTTGGTCTGTTCACTTCATTTACAATGCTGTGTTTTCAATACAGTTCACACCCAAGCTGTTCAATACTCTGTGAAAGCCAACATGTCCGAGTCGAGCCAGCCAGCGAGTCGAGCCAGCCAGCGAGTCGAGGGCAGTGATGTGGTTGGGAGCTCTACCAACCAGAGTTATCCATGTTTGAAATTCCCTGGGGTAGCAATGATTTACGGACCAAGTAGTTGAGTTATGACAGAAGCTGGTGACTTGGCAGACCAATCAAAACTCAGTATGTCAGCATTTCCAGCCCCTTCATTATCTCATTTTGTAAAAATCACATATTTTTTCTCATATTAATTTCAACAGTTACATTCAGAAGGCAACTTAATGTAAAATAGCAGTATTTCAATTCATTTTTAAGGGCATAAGTGGGAGGTTTTAACTCTGGACATGTAAAATGTAAGAATGACAATTTTGGTGGACCACTGTGATTTATTCATTTTGAGGAGTGTAAAATAACCTGATATTTAGGACTGAATAGTTAACTGTTTGTCTTTACTTTCAGAACATTTTTTTTAAATAAAGAAGCTGACTGAACAGAATGTCAAGCTGAGGGCACAGCTTTAAAATCAGGTAAAAACGACTATAGTTACACTAGCATCTTGTGTCTTCATAGAACATTTCATTTTTAAAATGCAATACTTTACAGCCTTTCTGAAATTACATGTATAAGGCAGTTATCTTTATTACACTTTTAAACTATTGACATTTCTTTGTGCTTCTTAGCTTCAGATAAGTGGCTAACCACAGAGAACGTTGAGCTGAAGGCACAAGGCAAGCTCTAAGGACCTTTTCCTCATGACTATTCGTCAAAGAATGTTATTTTGTACATGGCTATTAAAATCTTGTGGTTAATTTATTACATTTTCTCAAAATCACGTCAGACCATTTAAGTATAATATTGTATTATTGTATTACAGGAGCAGTAAGGAAGTACCCTTCCACCTGTGACATCACTGACAAGGATGACCAGAACCAGATCATCAGGTACCTGAAAGGGGCAGCTGATGGTGCAGTTGGGAGAAGATGTCACGGAGGTACAAGAGACCTTCCGTGAATAGGGTTGACATAGCTCCAGCACAAAACCACAAAGTCACATTGCTTGGATTCCAGCCCCTGCTTATTTAGTTTTGTATTACGTTTATTTTGTGATTTTCCTAAATCTGTTGCTGACAGATGTATATTGCTTTTTTTTATTCAATCGCACAGGTTTATTTTGTGTGCTTGCTCTATAATGCACATGTTTTTTATGCATCTTGCACTATTTGAAATACATTTTGAAATACATTTTGATTTTAAATCCCAATATTGGGGCATGAGGCATCCCGTGGTATTTAGTGCAAAAAGCTGATCAGGGTATTGTTGAAAGGCATTGTAATGCAAGCGGCCCACCAGTGGCCCGACTGCGGCGCGTAGTATGGCTGGGGGCCCAATGGCCAGGCGCTTTGCCGAAAAGCTTGGTGGCCGCAACATCAAAAAGCTGTTGGGCCGCTGGCATGTTGCTTGCTAGGAAATGACTTATGTAATTTATTGTCATATATGCACCTCAGTCAAAAATATCCAGTATCAAATAAAATTCAATGTCTACATTAAATTGAAGTAAATTGTTTAAAACTATGGTTAAAAGGTTAAAAAAGAAATAGGCAATACAATGATATAATGATTTGGCATGAATTGGGCCTGGCGCCTTTGGATGTGGCCATAATCACTCCTAAGAACAGAACATGCTGACCTGGGGCTTCTTCTATCCGTGGCCTAGTCTAAAACAGTCCATTTATTACAGTTAATTTGCAGAATAATGGAAAAATAAGGAAATGGTAATAAATTAATCCTTTACAGTGCCAAAATGGTACCCAGGTGCTAATCACCCCTAACTCAATGCATGACGCCAATGGATGAATGTCCGATAATCCAAGATTTATGATAGAGTTTTGGTTGAATTTGAATGACAAATGAAATGCAAGATTTCCATGACCATTCAACAATTAAATTAGGCTATTATTAAATTAGGCTATTATTAAAACATAATACAAACAGGCTACTGTTATACAAACAGGCTACATAATACAAATACAGGCTACTTGACAATTCAACTATGTATCACACTTCTCAATTTTTCAATAGGAGATTCAGCATTCTTGTGGAGGCTAATATATCTAAAATGTAGAACCAATATCTAAAATTTAAATATAAAATATAAAACCAATTCAACCAATATATTTCTACACATTACATTTTTGTATTATGATAGAACGAGATACCAAATTGCTCACAAATCCTATCATTTCTCTTTGAATTTTCTCTACCCATTTTACTGACATTACTAAGACGAATGTTCCTCAAATCAATTAGGCTAAATCATTATTTACAAAACAAAATACCAAAGATATTCTTTAGCACTAGAGCTATGCATTGGTGTTGAAATAAACTTGATAGTCACACTAGAAAACCCCGGGAGAGACGTGCATAGACACACATTTCACATTGTCTATTCAAATTTGACCTTGTTTTTTCTAATAACTCTCGGTTTGTCAAAAACTTATTCATGTCATCATTGTGTATAATGTCCAAATGTCTCACTACTATGGCTGACAGTAACTAACATACTTTTATCACTCCTTGTGTTTGAGACTAATCCATGCATTTTTTGTTTGTGTTACGCATATAACAGCTATGCCATCTAATAGCAGACACGTAACTATTTTGTATAACAATTTGAATGCAGTCCCCTATTCATCTTATCAGATTAAAATGCACCTTTCAGTCGACAACGCATTCGGGTGATATCTACTCAAGCCGACAATTTCAAGCTATGGACATATTAACAGAAAACACAGCAAAAATGCTAGTTAGTCCAAGCAATTCTTCTGCAAATCAAGCCAAGAGTAAGATTCATTAGAAAGTAGTACGTTTGCTAGCTGGCCACCTTGTGTAACAGCTAGCAAGTTGCAGCACGTAGTTTAATACTGGCTGCAATATTATGTGCAATGTTGCTAGATAAATAACCCTAGTAAAACATAAACTATTGCAAATTGACCAGACCATTGTCTGTGAGGGATCTGAGACTTAACTATAATATGAATGTATGTTTCATTGGAAGTTAATGTGCCTAGATAATGAGAACAACGAAACATCTCTGTTTAGATTATCTCTCTGTAGGTTGCACTCTGATAACCACAAGAATGTTTACATTGACCATTTGGCATGGGGGTTACTGTCTTGGAAACCAGATCTTTGCTAGGTAAACATGCCCATCAATGTATATATCAGCTTGTAACCAACATTACAGTGAGAAGAGATTGAGTGAGAAGAGACTGAGGTTGTGTAAGGAAGACCAGGTCCGTAACCTCATGAACAAGACTATCTAATGCTGCAATAAAAAAAATGATCTACTCTCTCCCTTGACAACCGGGTACACGGTCATTATTACAACCACTATACGAAACAGCTGATTGTGCAGTCTGAAACCAACATAATAGTGTTGTGCAATGAGAAATGTCTGTTGAGGATGCGTGGAAGTGAATTAGATGAAGAGGTGCGTCTGGTCCCACCAAGTCTCCAACACACCCTAGGTGATGTTAATCAGGGGTCCTGAGAAGTTTATGTAGGGTATATTGTGCCACTTTGGTGATATATGTGGTGACTTCCTGTGTGACTTATGGATTTCCTGTATGACGTGTGTTAGCGTGGGACTTCCGGAATGACGTATGCATGTCTGTGTCAAGGCTGGGTGTAGTGGTGAAGAGAATGGACCAAGCGCAGGCAATGGATTGCAGTCGATGCTAGTCTTTATTCAATAAAGAAACACTGAGCACTTTAAATAACTGAAACAAAGCAAGCAAGTAAAAAAAAGCTGAACTCACCACTGACATTTAAACACATACTGATGACTTAATTGGGACCTGGTGTGAGTGACAATTGGAGACAAGACAAATGGAGACTGGGATGAGTTCATGAATATTGGGGAAACCAGGAAAAGCAGGAGATGACAGAACTGTCCGTCACCTCACCATCACAGTCTGGTGACTTCATCATTTATGATTGCATTGATGTGTCCATGTTTGATGTTTTACAATGATTGATTAACACCCCCAGACAAGTGTTATAATAAATGGGTTCTGGACTGTTAAATTCTCAGGCAATAAACAAGTGTTATATCAGCGGCATGATGTTTGATTTTCAACAAAAGCATACCAGTGTTCAGCAATGCTGTAACTCCCGGCCTTTTATGTTCCGATAAGTGTAATAACAGATGTAGAACAGGTGGTTGTTAACCTTCCATGTTTTACAATGTAGCATGGTGTTTTTACACAAGCACATAATTACATGCAGAAAACATGCTTTTTGTTTAAGATATGAAGAATATTGGAGAATTTCAGCCCCTTCTTTTTAACAAGAGAAGGGCCTTAAGATCAAATCTGCCCATAGCAATGGCCCCTAAATAACCACTAGTACAAACTGTAGTATATGCAGGTTGAAAAACATCCCGTGTTTCAGTTTGTAATCCACCAAAGCACTACAGCAAACAAACATTGCAAGAGCCATATTATTATTTTGAAGGAATAAACAGTGCCGCGGCCCACCAAATATAATGCCTAGCTTGTTTGTATCGTGGTTAGGTTTAATTCATTGTTAAAAATAAAAATAATGATTTTGTTATATGTGTATCAATGATTATCGGTGAAATAAAAATGGTTGTTTTAAGTCAGCATTAACTTTTAAGCTGCATTATATGGCAAAACGTTACAAACGTACCCAGAAGGTAAATAAAAAATTTACATGAACAACCATGAATCGTTGACAGGTCAAGATATGTTACTTGAAGTAATCAAAACCTTTTTGAAGGCGTCTTATTTAACAGTACAACAGGGATCAATGCAAGATTGTTTTTTTCACATTGGTAGAGATGTTTAACAGGCAACGATGGTTACAAACTGTAGTATTTGCGAGTTTCTGCCAGACGAAAAGCATCACAATGCTAGTTAAATGTGTACAAATAGTTAAACTGGGTCTGTATAGCAATTTTAAGCATTGTAGCTGCTTTAGTTCTAAAGTGCAGAACAATGACGTGAACCAATGATAAAGAGGCGTAACCTTTTTGACGGTTTCCTGGTTGTCTTATTAAATCCGCGGCTTCAACAGAAGTAAGCTGTTGTTTCCAGCGGAGAGTATGCCGTTTATGTTGTAAATACAGTTATTTAATTTGAAGTAATAGATTTGAATTGTGTTGCAATTCCAATCGCTAACAAACGACACATTTGAACTTTTTTAAGATATATAAAAAATGTATTGTTAGTGCAATAAAAGCGCTTTCATGTCTTTCATATTGTCTGATTTATTTTTATGGTTTAGGTTGAATGTACTTAAACCCAGGCGTGTTTGGAAAACATATTTTTGGACCTTCTAACCTTGGTAATTAGACTTTTAACAGGATTAATAATCAGCTTTAAATACCTGTATACGCATTGTCTTCCATTAACCCTTTTTGTATTTATTTCAGTGACCAGCCAGTTGGTCTGGGGGGTTATCTTAAACAACCTGAACAGATACTGTCTTATACAAAAACTGTATTAACATCATGACAATATGCATACACCTGAAGCTTTGTAATCTATTTAGAAACCAACAGATTGAGGACCTACAGAGTACATCAATGGCTTCAGTTACGGACACCCCACCTTGTGGCTACACAGCTTCAAGGGATTTTTGTTTCATTGTTTTCTTTCATGCTTGAAAGCTGATAATACAAATGTTACAGTCAACTCAAAACTGTGAAGTATGTTTGAGATAGAATAATATTTTAACCTGTTAGTGGATTATTATTTACAGAATAATATTTTAACCTGTTAGTGGATTATTATTTACACGTTAAGCTAAAGAAATGGCGAAAAATAGTGCTAACAACAGACCAGACACGGAACAACCAACAACATCTACACATAATCAACAGGCCACACCCCAAAATACAAATGAACCAGCCATTACTTTGTTACACAGCGATACAGACAGTAAACCTCAGAAGCAAGGCTTGTTAATGGAGCTTAGTAGCCCCAAATTTTCACATGATCTAGTTGACTCCTCTGAGCTCTCTGATGCAAAGTCATTGTAACAATGGTGATGTTAGAGTTATACAACGTAATGCGTTTGACAACGTTGAATTACGGCAGTTGATACAATTCATTGTGAATTTGAAGGGTTTTCTGAGTGTGTCAAATGTTTGTGAGTGATATTATACATGTTTTAACACACATGACGATCATGGCTGTAAACATAGCTGTAGTGTCTGTTTTCATGAAGCAGTGCCCAGACTGTATGCGGATATGTTATTCTGACTTTTGTTATAGACAGCATGAAGGCTTACATTACCATAAAAGTGTGGGTCGTTGGGTTAGCAGGTGTGATCAGAAGAAATTCTGTTTCGATTGTGGCCTGTATTACCAATGGCGTTAGCATTACCAACTATAAAGCGCACAAGTGCATGGCTAATGAATTGTAACGTGGATCTGTCTGTTGAAATGAATCATCAGTGTTTCATAAAACCCTCTAAACCCAGTGAGCGCCACATATTTTATGATTTTGAGACAATTGCCAATCCTGTGAACGGTGTACACATTGCACATTTTGAGTGCGCAATAAGCTTTGATAATGAGATGTGGTGTTCGGCCGGAGATTGTTTTGTCGCTGCTTATTTTCCAAAAGTTCAGGCAACCGAAATATACTGACACATTTATCGAACACAACTCTTATGGTTTCGACAATTTCATCTTGATGCTGTCCCTTGTTAACAACGGTATTGGCACAACACTTACGACTCATGATCTTTACAGACAACACATTCAATCAGAGATACATTGATAGTGATTCCTTCCTACCGATGAAGCTCGCAGTCTTGCCACGTGCTATGAGTTTTAAGGACCCAAAGAAAGGCTACTTTCCTTACAAGTTTAACATCAAGGAGAATGAGAACTATGTTGGTCCCCATCCGGAACCGCAACGCTACAGTGTGAATACCATGATGGCTAAAGAAAAAGATGAGTTTTTGCAATGGTACAAAACGGTTTCCGCCGACCCTTTCCGGTCAATTCCAATTGCTTCAGCATGCATGAAAGCCTTTTGCAACAGATTCCTCACCAAGGACACCATTGCATTGGTCCCCTCAGACACCTACAACTGTTGTCAGAAGACATTCTCAAACTGCTCAATCCATTGGCTTGAATATGTGACCTCTAATGAGAATATATCAATACAGCATGCCCTGAACTGGGGTGAAATGAAAATCGATGTCTACTATGTTGATGGATACGTTGAACGTGATGGTCTGTGCACAGTCTTTGAATTTCTAGGTTGTTTCTGGCACGGTCACCCAAAGTATTACTGTTCAACAAGCACGAACCCGTTAACAAAGATTCAGTATGGGTTGACGCACCAGAAATGGATGACAAAGCTTAAGGCATTAAAAGATCAACACAATGTACATGTTCAATACATAGGGGAGTGTGATTGGAATCAGCTTAAAAAAAGCTCTTTCTTGAAGAGTTTTGATGCTCCAGAGCGCCTTGACCCCCGGTATGCTCTTTTCAGAGGTCATACCAACACAATTAATTTGAAGTTTAAGGCACAAGAAGGGGAGACTATTCAGTATAATAATGTCTGTAGTCTTCGCCCATTGTGCAACAAGACAAATACTTATCTGATTGGGCATCCAGACATAATCCTTTGAGGTTTCAAACTGCTAGACACCTGCTTTGGTATTGTTAAGACTATGTTGTGTCCACCGAAAGGCCTTTATCACCTCTTTTTACCACACAGGGTCGGCGGTAAGCTGTTCCCTGCCACAGACCCCACAAAATGTCTTCCATTTTAATGTGTTTTAATTTTATGCTTTTTTTATCATTTGTGTTTCATTGTCATATTGTTTGCTTTCCATTTAATAATTGTTGAATGAAAAATACTATGTAAACATTGATGTGGTTTTACGTATGATTTTATTTTTGAATAAAAAAGCTGAATAGGATTTACTTTTTCCATGACACAAATTAAACGATTCACAAGATTGAGCATGTTGTATGCAATTAAACATCTGCTTATCACGCTTACTCTGGTACATCTAAGCTACAAACTTTGAGACGAGTGCATAATTTTCTCGTAAATCATCAATATATAAAGACATAGCATCTTTATAACTCAGATCTCTTGTCATTAAATAAAGAGTATGGACTCTTTACACTGGCTGCCTGTTAGGGTTAGGGCTGATTTTAAGATTATATTGTTAACTTATAAATCAATACATGGACTTGCTCCTATGTATCTTGATGAAATGATCCAGCCATACATACCTGAACGTAACTTTCGATAACAAGATGCAGGCCTTTTAACTGTAACTAAATTTTGAAACAAACAGCCGGAAGCAGGGCCTTCTCTCATAGAACTCCATTAGATTGGGGCCTCCCCCTGATAGGGCTACAGTGTCACTGGATCCCGTCTCAGGCCCAAGGTCTTACAGATTTTTGTGCTGGGGGAGTAGGGTCAACATGTTCCCTGTCTTCTGTCGTTTTAAACTTAAGAGGACATGAGGTCTGGACCCACACCTGCGGAGTACCAGACTTGACTCGTTGTGGTCCCTGTCCAAAGTCCTCCTGGTTGTGTTGCAGATCAAGACGATAGCTGACGATTTCAGCTGCCACTCTTCTGACCCTCCCCTCGTCCATCTGGTCATTCCTCCGAACTGGACTAGGTTTAAATAGACTCGGGCTTAGCCCACATGCATTGATTAACTATTACGATTTGGACTCATGTTCACCCAGCACAGCCAGAAGAGGACTGGTCACCCCTCGGAGCGTGGTTCCTCTCTAGGTTTCTTCCTAAATGTTTGGCTATCTTAGGGAGTTTTTCCTAGCCACTGAAGTTCAACACTACTGTTGTTTGCTCCCTGGGGTTTAAGGCCGGGTGTTTTGTGAAAGCACTTTGTGACAACTGCCTGATGTAAAAATTTGTATAAAATGTAAAATACATTTCATTGATTTATTGAAAGAACACACAATGCTGTCCACACGTGGTTGAAATCATGTCCTGTATTTGTTTTGAACTGTGTTCCACAGTCTGTTTGCAGAAAGGCGCTGATTGAGTTGGGAAATAATTTAAAATCTGTCAAGAAACCTTCCAATGCCATCGTCTGTGATGTAAACAGCCAGTGATTGCTCGGGTGTGTATAAACAATCATCATTGATGAAACATCTCGGACAGGTCCAGTAGTTAGTTGGTCGCATGCCAGCACACCATAGAAATTTGTCCTAGATGAAAAATTGTTCACCACACCTGCCAACTCTGCGGTATTCATTTCCACACCGTTTTCCTAATAGTAGCCAACCATTACTTGTCGCCGGTTTGACACTTCGTTAATGGAGTCAACATTTTTATAAACCACTAAATTAATTGTGTGGGCCAGTGGTTGTCTGAACCTCATCTTAAGTTGTACATTCCCTGACTTGATCAAGTATAGGTGCTGACCGCATTCCTCATCTGGCACGCATTTGAATGCATAAAGGGCATAGCCATGTAAGAAGTTAGACCTGTCAACAGCCAAGGCTTGGTCCTTCAGGTGTTTTCCTGAAGCTAAGGCCAGTTGGTAAAATTCACACACTGCTGACCGTTGTTTAATTTGGTTGGAATGGTTTGTTAGGAAATTGCTGACCGTCTACATACATAGCCATAAACTCCAAATTATAATGTTTTAAATTAAATTGATTTTTTGTGTAAAACTGATATTGTCCACAAATCCAACAACAATACATTTTGGCAGAGGTCCTAAAAATATGTTATTCAGGTTGCAAACGTGACCCCCCCATCAGTAAATTAAATGTCTTCATACACACTCTTTCAATTGGATACTTGGCAGCGTGAACAAGTTTCACGGCTGGTGAAATAGTCACTTTCTTGACAAATAGTGACGCAAATAATATATGCAAACGATAACGCACATCCCCAGCCCCCATAAGACCGAACACGTCTTTACCGCGGACCATCCTAACCTTTATGTGAACGCTGTTTAACATGAGTTTCTCTTGAAAGAAGATATCACTATGAACAGGGCTGACCATTTCAAATGTACTATCCGCTGAAAAGGTCACCCTTTTCTTGAGTCCATCGTTATTGCCTGCAGGGTCCGTAACATCCATGTAACCTGCGGTGTCCTTGTAAAACAAACCAGCTGAAAACTTTCTTTAATGTATCACATCTGTAATTCAGAATGCTCTCTTTAATGGCTCTATGTGTTGCTACTCTGGCTAATTAAACGGTCACCCAAGGAGACATCAACTTGTGAAAACAGGGTGGCTATCGGGTAGTTGATAACGTGCTCCGGCATCAATACTAGTTCCATCCGGTTTAGTGACTTTTACACATAGGTACAACAAAGTATTGTTTAGATCAACGTAGTCTTCGTCATTTCCTGCAATAATGAACTAGGAGTGCCATTCTCCTAAAATATGGTCTTAATCAAGCTTGCTGTGTTTCCTTTTTATGTTTTCTTTTAACCGTGGCTCTTGTTTGTCTCATTCTTGTGTTTTTACTCTTTGGTAGACTCCTTCTACCGGGTGGTCTCTAACACCTTGAGTCATAACCATCAAGCCTGATCTGTCCGGCCGTTTTGTTTGTTGTGACATAACACTGCTGACAACATTGCCAACTATATTCCTCGCTGCATTTTCAAGATGTGCTTTTGCTATTAAGAGCCTACACTTCCATAAAGGTATTGCCATTTTGGAAAGCCCCTTAGACCAGCCCCATACACTGCAGCGCTATCATGATACCCCAGTGAACTGTTACCAGCCAGTGTTGTGTAATATTCAAAATACCTTTGAGGATCATCGTAGAAAAGATTGTTTGATGGGTCTGAAGTGAAATTATGCAGATTTCTGCTGATTAGAAAATATGTAAACATTTTAGAAATACTTTCTACATCCACAGCATCACTACTTAACAATTTTACCACACAGACATCTGTTACATACATAAACAAACAACAGGTGCCCAATTTAAAAGTCTTATCAGCATTTGAAAATGTTAGAAGTTTATCCATGAAGTTGTTTAGATCATTTGATTCAACACCGTTTGACAACAATTGCAGCCAATCATCAGATGTGTTCCTGACCGTGTCCATATGTTTGTTCAGATTATTAAAACGTTTTATACTGACATGGTCTCTGTTATTAAAAGGCCTACAAACATCAATACCACTCTTGATAGCTTTGTGCATCAACTGTTTAATTGCTAAACCCACATAGGATTTGTTTATATGCATACAAGTTCTCAGCGGCCACATGAACATGGGTCAGCAGTGCATAAAGCCCTGATGCATTCAAAACCTTGACCAACATATTTTTCAATCGTGGTGTTAAAACTGTCTAAGCAATGTCATTATGGGTCTCAATTAAATTTCAGGCGGATCGAGACAAGAATCTCTTCTCTGGATCAGGTGGTCCACTTCACATCCAATGCATGCTTTGTGGAGAATAGCCACAACAACATTTTCCAGAATCATACCCAATGTTGCTTTGATGATCTTTAGAACTTTTGGTGCAAGCCTTTTATCCTTTTTGTGAGAACTCTGTTGTGGCAATTTCTTAACGTATTTTGGAGACATCTTTGCTTATCTATTAACTAGTATGTAACTCTGGTCTCTGGTTATGACACACATATCTATATAATACAGAGGATCATTAGATATTCTGAATAGGGGTATCTGTCCTTTGTTCCTTGGGAAATGTAGGAGAGGGGGATCTTGAATTTGCCTGGGGGCATCATTGACTGGTATCGGCAGATAATAGGGTTGCTCATTAATGTGCGCATCTGTATAACCCAACAGGGCATCTATTGTTTGTCCAGATGCTGTAAGTTCTCTTCAAGAGTTGAAAAGGTCACCCCTGAGCGGGAAGGTACGGGCAGTTGGCCCTTTAGATAAACACAGTAAACATTATGGCAGGAAGGTTGGGGGACAACCCTCCCACCTGTGCGACCTAAGATTGATGGATAGCATCTTACCACACCCCTTTAACTGTTATAAATACGAGCTGTTCATGTAATTTACTTTAGAGGCTCCTCGAATGATTATTCTGTAAGCATTTGACACGTCTCTCTATTTGCAAATAAACTGCTAATTGTGCCAAGAGAATTTTGTCTCTGTCTTACTCCTTTAAGAGTGTCTATTCAATGAAATTTCCATCACAACTCTTGTCAGCATTTGAAAGGTATGACAGATCAAGAGGTCCTAGCTGATCACCAAACCGGTCAAGCCACTCATAGCTTCTTGTTGTGTGTGCCTGTTGAATCAAACTGTCGGGGTCTGGGGTACCGTAGAAGTCGAAAGTGTTGTCAGCCATGGCATCACACAGCCAGGGGTCAACCTTGTGGAGTTCAATCTTCGGTTGGTTGTATTCTTTAGACATGTTTCGTAAATTATTCTGACTGCTTGATAGTCACAGGCAGTACGTCTGCTGTACTGAGGACTGTGTTAGCTTAAGGCGGGGCTTCAGGGTCTTATGTCAGTCGAACATTCCGCAGTCGCATGCACACTAACTCGAGATTTTCCAGAAATAGTAACAATTTATAATAGTTACATGTCATCCTATTTCGATCCTTCAACTTTAATCAGTACATCTACCATATTATGGGTGCCCTGATTTGGTAAACTGCATCGGTTTCTTTGGGGGTGATGATTGTGGCTCTGCTGTCCATTTGTAATCAATTGCCGACTCGCTGAGTTGCGGTTAAGCTGTTAGTTTTCAATAGTGTTTCACCCAAAAGTTTACTCAGGCAGTACTGAAAGACCATCACAGGGGTCCGCATGGCTTAAATACACAGACCATGCCAATCATCTCATAAAACATGAAAGATTAACACCCACCGGTTGTAGGACATCTGTTGTAACACTTATCGTAACATAAAATCCTGGGGGCTATAGCATTGCTGAACCCTGTAGCCCTTTTGTAGAACATCAACAAAAACACTTGTTTATTGCCTGGGAATTTAACATTCCGGAAACCATTTGTTAAACATCAAACATAACCCACCTGTTATAATACTTGTCCAGAGGCGTTTATCAATCATTGTAAAAGATCAAACATGGACACATCTATGCAATCATAAATGATGAAGTCACTGGACATGCATATGTCATTCCGGAAGTTCTGCCCTAACACACATCATACAGGAAGTCCATACGTCACATAGGAAGTCCCACCCACCAGTCGGGATATCCCACCCACCAAACCGGGCAAATCAATCTGGAAGCCCCGCTCACCAGGGTCATAAATCACCAAAGTGACACAATATACCCTAAATAAACTACTGTCCTGCATAACATTCGCTCCTCTAAACAAATGGAACACCAGGTTGGCCATGAGCCCCACCATCCTGGGCACACCTCGAGAGGTGAACAAACTGGAATGTAACTAAATGCATGCTTTTGTGGACATTTATCAGTAACCCTTCAAATTATAGCCCGTTACTTACAGGGTAGTTCCCATGTAACTATATACTGACAAGAATGTACAATCGTGGTAAGAATGGGTAGTTATGCAGGAACAATGTGTTACATGTATTCACACAGTGGATATAAAAAGTCTACACACCCTTGATAAAATGCCAGGTTTTGTGATGTAAAAGAATGAGACAAAGATAAATCATGTCAGAACCTTTTCTTCGTATGTAACCTATAATGTGAACAGTTCAACTGAAAAACAAGCTGACATCTTCAAGGAGGAAACATTTTAAATAAAAATCATCCAATAAACTGGTTGCATAAGTTTGCACACCATCTTATAACCGGGGATCTGGCTGGTGTTCAGAAATAACCAATTAAAATCAAACCCATGTTAAATAAACACATTACATACACGCCATAATTTAAAGTGTTAGAATTAGATATACCTTGCCACACAGTGAAGACTGTCATCATCAAGTGGAGAAAATATGGCACCACAGAGACATTACCAAGAACTGGACGTCCCTACAAAATTGGAATGAAAATACAAGAAGAAAGCAGGTCAGACTTCCAAGAGGCCTACATTAAAGGAGCTGCAGGCATTTCTGGCAAGCACTGGCTGTGTACTACATGTGACATTAATCTCCTGCATTCTTCATATGAATGGGCTATGGGGTAAGGTGGCAAGACGGTAGCCTTTACTTAAAAAGAAAAACATCCAAGACTGGCTGAAGTTTGCAAAAACAAACATCAAGTCTCATAAAAGCATGTGGGAAAATGTGTCATGGTCTGATAAAAACAAGATTGAACTTTTCGGACATCATTTTGTTTGGCGCATAAATAAGACTGCACATAACCCAAAGGCCACCATACCCACGGTGAAGCATGATGGTGACAGCGTCATGCTTTGGGGCTGTTTTTCTTCAGCTGGAACCGGGGCCTTAGTCAGGGTGGAGGGAATTATGAACAGTTCCAATTACCAGGCAATTTGGGCAGATTACCTTCAGGCATCCATTAGAAAGCTGAAGATGAAGTTCACCTTTCAACACGACAAGGATCCAAAGCTTCATCTTCATCCGCTTAGCCATTGTTGGGTCCCGGGGGAGCAGCTCCAGCAGTGGACCCCAAACTTCCCTTACATTTGCCTGCTCCGACTGGGGGATCCCGAGGCGATCCCAGGCCAGTCTCGAAATATAATCTCTCCACCATATCCTGGGTCTACCCGAGGTCTCCTCCCAGATGGACGTACCTGGAACACCTCCCTAGGAAGACGTCCTGGGGGCATCCTTACCAGATGCCCGAACCACCTTAACTGACTCCTTTCAATGCGTTCCTCACGGATGACTGAGCTTCTCACCCTATCTCTAGGGGAGATGCTGGCCACCCTTCTGAGAAAACTCATTTCAGCCGCTTGTACCCGCGATCTAGTTCTTTTGGTCATGACCCAGCCTTCATGACCATAGGTGAGGGTAGGTACAAAGATTGACGAGATTGAGAGCTTTGCCTTCCGGCTCAGCTCTTTTCGTCACAACAGTGCGAATGCAATACTGCTCCCACTGCTCCGATTCTCTGGCCAATCTCCAGCTCCATTTTTCCCTCACTCACGAACAAGACCCTGAGATACTTGAACTCCCTTACTTGGGATAAAACCTCATTTCCTACTACTGGGAGGAGGCACTCCATAGGTTTCAACTTCATGTCATTTGTTAATTTACAGCCATCCTGCATTTCAGGCCTGGAACATATTCCAAGAAAACGGGGCATATTCCTCCCTCAATAGTGCATAATATCATTTAAAAATTCAAGGAATCTGGAGGGATCTCAGTGCGTAAAGGGCAAGGGCGCAAGCCTAAACTGAACACCGGTAATCTCAAGCTCTCAGACATTTATTTATGCAGTGCATAAATTACAGTCATTTGTCAATAGCTGATGTAACAACTTTTGACAAGCACTACAATACGGAGTTACATACATAAATGCCAATTCAAACTTTACTGCACATAGAAGAAGCCTTATGTCAACCATGTCTAGAAGAAACGTTGACTTCTGTGGGCTCGTAGGCATCTGGGATGGACCATCACACAGTGGAAATGTGTATTGTGGTCACAGAAACTAGTATTCCTGAAATGAAATGGTATGGGGTTATGTCAGTGCCCCTGACAAAGGGTACGAGTACTGGACTGGCCTGCCTGCCTGCAGGCAATAGAGAATGTGTGGAGAATTTCAAATGGAAAAGGCGACGTCGACTCCGTACTGTTGCACACCTTAAGATATGTTTGCAGGAGGAATGGGACAAAATAAAACCTGAAACGTTTAATCACTTGATATCCTCAGTGCCAAAATGTATTTTAAGTGTTGTGAAAAGGAATGGCAACATTACCAAGTGGTAAAGTCTGAGCTAAACGTTGGTTACATTGGTTACATCTAGTCCCTACTTCTGGTTCAGAGTATCTGCTGGTGTCGCGTTGGATTGCCGCTTCTCACTGGAACTGTCCAACAGTTTCTTCCGGGCATCTCTAAAACGTTCAGGTGTTTTAACGTTTTTTGTTTTGTATTGCCTGCTGCTGGTGTGCCTGTCATCTGCTAATCTTCCATGTCTCGACTATGTTGCTGTGATTACCTCCAACCGGATAACTTACCTAATCGTGGCACTACTCATTCTGATCCTGTCTACACTCTCTGCCCTGTCCTGGAATATACTTCTGTTGGATTTCCACATCTCCTTCACTGGAATACCACTATTGGACTGCCTATGTGAACTCTCCATCTCGTTTTAAAGTCTCTTGTAAACTACTCCACTACCGTACATGCCGAATGGCTATCTAGCGCCATAACATCTTCACTTGTTCAATTCCCTCTTGCACTCGCAGTGGCAAGCAGCTCTCCTCTCGTTTGCCATTGCCTAGGCCCCAGCCATCAATTACTCAGGGTAAGTCACCACTTTCTCTTTGGTCCTCTGATGGTCAGGGTTTTTGTTCATAACGTGTTTTTACTAGTGCTAAAGGATAGGTGGCTGCATTGTGGGCTGATCGAATGTCTGTTTGGCAGAGCAGATTCCCTTGTGACTAACTCAACTACTATTGATTTATTCTCGCTGACATGTATCTTCCAGTTGACTCCAGTCTGCTCCTTTTGGCAATCCTCTGCGCAGCACTACTGTGGTTCCCATCAGACGTTTTCTTTCAAACAATGAATTACTCCTCCGACGATCTAGAATCCATGTAGCTCTATGAACAATCGCATTTCTTCTGATGTAATTGTGCATGCCCGTTCGTCTGGCATCCTATGTCGACACCCCTACTTACACCAAGGCTCACGCCGCAAACTGTGTGTCAACTCTAGTCTGTGTGTCAACTCAAAATCACCTCTCTCTGGTCTCACATCATCCGCCATATAAATACGGACAAGCTGTAAACCATAATTGCCAACGTTCCCTTCAATCTACAACTCTGCTGCTACATTTTGCATTACTATCCTTGCTCTCCTAAACTTCCGCCATCTCCTGCTTGACGAGATGAATATTAACTTTGACTCACCTTACTCCAAACTTACCTCTGATTTCAATAAACTATAAACTGTTACTGTTAACTATCTCCAACATGTACATTTTCCCACACATAAAGGTCACGAACTTGGTATCGTCTGCTCCGTCAGCCTTATAATTACCCATAGATGTCACCTTGTCGTCACACATCTGCTTTGCTCTTCTGCATGATTCTGCCCTCAAATCACCTGAAGAACAAGCTAACCATCTCAACACTGCTATATAGGTCTCCCTCAATTCGCCGAAACATGAAGCAAGTTGGTTGTCGCCTTGAACACTGGGCTCAATGTTTACAAGGAAGCCTACAAACACCACTGTCCAGCTTACAGAGATGCCCTCAGGGCTGCAAGGTCCTCCGACATCTCAAACAAAATCAACAGCTCCAGGACCCTCTTCTCTAGTGTCAGCAAACTGCTTCAGCCCTGCAATGACTCACTGCTCTAGCCCCTTCACTAAACTTGCCAACTCTTTTTTTGCAGTTTTTCAAAGATAAAATAACAACAATAAACTCCTCACTATGTAATAAATCCACCACAGCCCCCCTACTTTTAATCTCCATATTTGTCCATCTGCTTGCCAGGATTCAGTCCGGGTGATTCCCCTTTCATCACAAAACTCATAATGACATCCAAAAATATTACCTACTTGCTTGATCCTCTTCCCACAGTCCTGCTTAAAGATTCCTTGTCTGCTCTCTGGCCACACGTCACAAGTATAGTCAACCTCTCCCTCACGAACAGTATTGTCCCCTCCTGCTACAACCCTGTTGCTGTCGCCCCCATCCTTAAGAAACCTGTACTGGACACCCCCATCCTTAATAATTTCTGCCCCATCTCCAACCTCCACATCCTGGCAAAAACCCCCCTTGCTCTGTTGTGTCCTGAATTATACTGCAAGGGCAAATGGAAAACAATCGTGTATTTAACACTTTGTATAATACTTTTCAACAAAATTAATGCAACCAGAAGTCAGGGGAGAGCCATCTTAATTCAGCATGAGGCAACAATGTTAACCTTCCATAGTTCTTAACTTTTTCTCTCCAATGAATACCAAGTGAACACAGTCTTTTATACCAGGACACATGGGAGGTGATCAATGGTCATAACCAGCCATTACAAAGTCAAATACGCTCCAATAAGAAAAGTTTATCCTACTAAAGACCTTGTATGGTATGTTCCAACCTAGGGTCAAAGGTCCTAGACATTTTGTGACAGTAACATGGGCAGCTCCTAGCAGGAGGTATGGACAGGATGTTTGGGGGCCATCAGTAACAAGCAACACATCCTATCCATAGTAATTTGTTCAGAGTTAGTCGGCACATCTGTGTTGTGTTAAGTTTCTTACGCCCATTTCCTCTGTTAAGAATGATAATGTGATAAAGGCAAATGGGATATGTTAATAATATTAATGTGATAAAGGCGAATGTGATATGTTAATAATATTAATGTGATAAAGGCGAATGGGATATGTTAATAATATTAATGTGAGAAAGGCGATTGTAATATGTTAAGGTTGATGTAGAAATTGAGGAGGAAGTTGGAAGAAGAAAGGTGCCGAATAGAAATTAAGCTGCAACAGGCTGGGGAGGGGGAGTCATGTACCACAAGTGCTGCAGTAACAGGAAAAACAAATGTTATTGGTTAAGGGGGGCTGACCTGGGATCCGCGCTTTATGAGCCGAGGCAAGACAATGAGAAATTTGAGTTCTCACACCCTAGCGAGTAAGAAAGAATGTATATGTAGGGGGTAGATTAGGGATGGAACTAAAAAGGCTATAAAGACCGCACCGAGGGGAAGTAACTTTAGACTTGTTGGTTAGCTTGTCTCCAGATATATCTGATTGTGTAATCAATAAAATTGGCTGATTATTGATTATAATATTGTTCTCTTCCTTATTGACTTCATCTCATCAACTTATTCGGGTGAAGCAGGTTTGGCTTCAACAGCTCTCACTGGCTAGCTTAGCTAACTAGCTTTTTTAGAGTCCTCCATCCAATAAACTTAATGTTTTGTGTTTCTCTTCTAGTTCGGTAGCTGTGTTTTTCGTGTCTACCAACTGATCCCTCCATATGCACGCTCACTCTTTTGTCACACAAACGGCTTTTAAGCTTCTACACCCACTCCTTCACTCATGTAGTAGCGCTCATGTCTCTAGGTACATTTTAAAAACATGTATTTTGGTTAACCGAATACTATTCGAATAATAACATACTATTCGGATAGTAAAATCTTGTCCAATACACACCCTAGATGCAACTAATGCTTTTGACTTTCTCGTAGTTCACATAGCATAGAGGTTAGCTATTCAACTGTTATTGTATGGATGACCATCTACCTTTGTACAAGAGTGCCCTTTAGTTCTGTTAATAAATGTTCTGTTGCCAATGTAATTTCAGCAAAAATGTAATGGCTGGGATAAAAATAGCGTTTGGAGACTACATGGAGATGGACCAGACGAGATCCCCCTCATCGCACATGCGCTGTCTGCACTGACAAGGGTGAATGCACGCAAGGCTGCTGGTCCTGATGATGTCCCCGGGCATGCTCAGAGCATATGCTGAGCCGGTGGCCAAAGTCTTTACTAACATTTTCAACCTGTCACTGGTCCAGGCAGTTGTCCCCACATGCTTCAAGACCACTGGCCAGTGCCAAAGCAGTCGACTGCATCAAGCCTGAATGAATTCCAACCTGTTGTACTCATTCCCACGATCATGAAGTACTTTGAAAGACTGGTCCTGGCCTACCTCCACCCTGGATCCCTACCAGTTTTTACCTACTGATCAAAGAGGACTACAGAGGATGCTATCTCCACAGCTTCATGCATTCTGCCCTGACCCAACTGAACAAACTACCAACAGACCCCAGTCTTTCAGGTTAGAAAACTTCTAATATAAGTGAAACATCTCAATGTAACATCTAAATCTCAAACTGGCCCATATCTACCAAGGACTAGCGAACCGATAACAAATTATCCATGCTTCCAATACTGATGGTAATTTTTCAATACCAATGGATTGAAAAATTACCATAATATTCATAATGGTGAATTCATAATGGTGAAAATTATGGATTTTTTTTATGTTGTCACGTCCCAGCCTACGCGATCACGCCCCTGAACAGTGAATGAGCACCTGTTCGTCACACATGCCCGCACCTGTTCCCAATCTACGCTCACACACCTGCTCCCACTCACTTCATCACCAACCGTATTTCTACTGCTCCCTGTCATCTCTCCTCTGCCGGATCAATGGTCTCTGCGCGCATGCCATATCTCGCACTTCACAAACCTTCGTTTCACTTTTCTACCGACCGATCGCCTGTCCCCGACTACTCTGCCTGATCCATGCCTGTACTTCTGCTCTCTGCCCGGGTTCCGAATGCCTGCCTGTCCCTGACTACTCTGCCTGTTCCCTGCCTGTACTACTGCCGCCAGCTCGTTTGCCGACCTTCCGCCTGTCCCCGACTACTCTAACTGCCACCGGTTCGTGAGTCGCCTCACTGCCTGTCCCCAGCAACTCCACCTGCCATTCCCCCTTTCCTCTCCAGTCCGCGTTTGGATCCTTACCTGTGCCTGTGACAAATGTACCAAATAGTTATTTAGGATAGGAACTACTTCTCCCTCCGCTTTCTACTGTGCAGTGGCTAAGGCAGGGTCAAGGATCGAGTAAAGTTAGGGAGTCCATTTGGTATTCATTAGAACAATAGTGTTTTTATTGTTTTATTTCTTTTATTTAATCAGGCAAGTTATTAAGAGCAAGTTATTATTTACAATAATGGTCTGTACATGCAATACAGCATGTATACTTACAGGTTGTATATTACGGGCAAATTATTTCCCCATCACGTCAGTCAATGTATACACTACACAGCAATGAGTTGGGCCGCATTGACATATGGGTCAATAGTGAAGAAAATGTATCACAAGAAATCCTGTAGTTGTTTTATATGTTCTGACATTTTATGCATTACTCAACAGTCTACAAGACCAGTAAGGCATACTCCGACCCACATTGCAGCATTATGTGTACCGGAAACATCCTAAACTTGAACCTAGCCTAGACCACTATACCAACGCGAGCCACACATCCCATGACTTTGAGTTAAATCAGACCAAAAAAACATTAAATCAGACCATTGGCATGTTGATTTCTATAACACACAATTAAAGTACAATGTCAGTAGATACATATTTTTTATCACCTGGTCTTACCATCAGAAGAGTTTCGATGTCCTCTGCCAGATCACAAATTACCCCTTCTAGACAACACACCTATGATGACACTTGTCTCATATAGTCCCTGACTCCCTGTATTGAAATAACACAAAATACTATGCTATTTAAACAAAGATGATCATTGGCATGTATATTCACGATATACATGATGTCTAATCTAGGCAATCAATCAAATTTATTTTATAAAGCCCTTTTTGCAATTGTCACAAAATGCTTTTAAAACACCCAGCCTTAAATCCCAAGGAGCAAACAGGGTTGAACTTCAGTGGCTAGTAAAAACTTGAAACCGAAATTTAGGAAGAAACCTAAAGAGGAACCAGGCTCAGAGGGGTGACTAGTCCTCTTCTGGCTGTGCCGGGTGAACATATTAAGAGTCCAAATTGTAATAGTTAATCGATGCATGTGGCCTGAGCCAAGAAACTATTTAAAACTAGTCCAGATTGGAGGAATGACCAGATGGACAAGAACAGGGGCAGACGGGGGAGTGGCAGCTGAAATAATCAGGTATCGTCTTGATCTGCAACAAAACCCGGAGGACTTTGGACAGGGACAGCAATGAATCAAACCTGGTACTCCGCAGGTGTGGGCCTAGACCTCAAGTTCTCCTAAGTTTAAAATGACAGAAGACAAGGAAAATATAGACCCTACTCCTACAGCACAATAATATAGCAGAGTAAGACCTTGGGGCTGAGACAAGGGAACCAGTGTCACTGTGGCCCTATCTGGCGGAGGCCCCAAGCTTTGAGGAACAACAAAATATACTTTTGATTTGTCAGTGGATATACCCTCCAAACATACGAACTGATATCATTCAAATAAATATGATTTTAATCAGGCTCGAACATTCCCACTTAGCCCAAAATGGATTTAAGGTCTCTCTAAGAGAAGGGAGTGATAGTGTCAAAAGCAGCACTAACAGCATAAGCAACAGGACCGATGGAAAGCCTTTGTCTCAGGTCATTTGTTACCTTCACGAACGCAGTCTCAGTGCTATGATGGGTTCTGAAACCAGACTGGAGCATTTCATAAATAATATTTATATATTTGTCTTCAGGAAAGCATTCAGTTGTTGGGAAACACATTTTTCTAAGATTTTGAGAGGAATGGGAGGTTCGATATTGGCATTTGGTTGTTAAATGTCTGGATCCAGATTTTTTTTTTAGAAGAGGCTTAATTTCAGAATTCTGTTCAAGTCTGCTGTAGAGCTCGTCACTACCCCTAGCTGGGAAGGGGCCAGAGACAATTACTCAATGCCGATACATCTTTCTGGCTAGTTTACACGCTGATGCTATGTTCTGCATAACCTCTGACGGTTTCATTCTAGACACTGCTTTTTATCGGTCCTTGATCTCTGTCAGGGAGTGCATTCTCAGCTTCCTGAACATCCTCAGTTCTCTCAACATCCTCAGATTCAAATTTCCATCACAGCCCATTGCAAAATGTTGAATATCTGGTAAATTAACGTATTCTTCATGGATTTTAATAGAACTGTGTAATAAAACAAAACAAACACAGTGAACACCTTGAATGAGTCCATGATCACTCAATAAAATAAGGAAGAGAATTGACAATTGGTCTTATTGTTATGGGAAACACTTTTGACAAAGGACTCAAAAGCTTTATTAACCACATTATGAGGACATGATGTCATACCTGGCTAAATTAACACTATCTGTCATGTATCGGGTGGTTCCAGAACAAATTTGTATGTGGCAACTAATAAATTCAACTTATCTGACAAGTAGTATTGAAGACATTATAGGTCTTGAGTTCGAAGTTCAATGAAGGTTAATTTTATTTTATTAAAGGCATGATTTTATTAAAGGCATGGACAAATCAGCCAAATAGGAATGACTGAAATTCGAGTTATCAAAAATATATAGGTATAACTGGATGGTTTTATAAGTGTTTAGATGGGCTACTCCACTCTAGCTGGGCAACAATTTCCTTATAGTAAAAACATACATACTCTACTCTCAGTCCACTACCCTTACTCCTTAGTGATTGGTACAATAGATTGCACCCATATTCCGATAGCAGCATTGCTGGATGAGAATGACGTCGATTATTTTAATTGCAAGTCATGCCACAGCATCGTCATTTAGGTCAAGGAAGAATGAAGGTAGTAATTCTTTGGTCATACTGGTACATTTCTGTAATGGTGAGGTGATGGACAGCTCCGTCATCTCCCGCTTTTCCCGGTTTCCCATTGATCACGAACTCACCCTGGACTCCTTTATTGTCTCCAATTGTCACTCACACCAGGTCCCAACCAAGTCATTAGTATTTGTTTAAATGTTTCTCCTCTGCTCCCCACACTTGTCAATCATTGTTGCTTGTCTTTGGGTGTTTCGTGGAAGCGGTTGAGTGTTTTGTTTCAGGCTTTGTTTTCATTTCAGTTTGTTTAAGTGCTCGGTGTTTAGTTTACCGTATTTTTCGGACTATAAGTCGCGTTTTTTTACAAACATTTTGTGTCGTGCGACTTATATATCGGTGCGACTTATGTAACAATTTTACAAGCGCGTCACTAGTGGCAAGTATACGGTACTGAATGGCGCCAAGACATAATTGTCCAATTGTACCAGAGAAGCCAGTAAGTGCGGTAAGCGCGACTTCGATGTTTAAATACGTACCTGGTAACTCTAGCCACCTTAAAGCATGTATCGCAAGATAAAGGCTCTTTCTAATTAAGGCGACAAGATAAAATTCTAAACTGTAACCATTACATTTTCATTAAACAAATACCGGTAGGCCTACTACCGGCAGTTGTCTTTAACAAATAAGATAACACACACGTATTTAAATTGTTTAATAATATTATTTATATTAATAATATTTTTCTATTAAATATTGCAATATGATTATTATGCTGCGTAATACAGTAAGAACAGACAACTAACAGTATGGAAAAATATTTTTACAGGGTTATCGTTCGTTCACCAACGAGTAGTTGCAAGAGCTATGCCGCCGATTTCAAGTTGAAGATCATCACATTCGCTGAAGAAAACTGAAACTGAAACAGCTGAGAGACAGTTCGGTGTTAGCGAAAAATTTGTTTGCGACTGGCAAAAGAGGGACGTGGATTGTCCACAGTACAACTGCGTTTGATGGCCCAGGCAATCGCCCGAGAAATGGAACTGGTCGACTTTGTAGGAGGTCCATCCTGGTGCCTCTGTTTTATGCAGAGAAGTCAGCTCAGTATGAGGGCACGAACAACACTGTGCCAGAAACTTCCGGCGGATTTTGAAGACAAAGTCGGAAGCTTTCGGGACTTCATAAACGCTCAGGTTGGTGAGCATGGTATAAACCTCAACCATATTAATAATATGGACGAAGTTCCGCTTACATTTGACATACCTCTCGGTCGAACTGTAAATGAGAAAGGGGAGAAAACGGTGAATGTGAGAACAACGGGTCACGAGAAGTCACACTTCACAGTAGTACTTGTGTGCTGTACTGATGGAAAGAAGCTCCCCCCATGATAATTTTTAAGAGGAAGACTATGCCACGTGAAACATTTCCATCAAGTGTCATCATACAAACTAACGAAAAAGGTTGGATGAATGAAGATATGATGGAGTTTTGGTTGACACGAAGTTTCAGCAAACGCCCAGACGGGTTTTTCAAAACGAAAAAGGCACTGCTTATCATGGATTGCATGAAAGCTCATATTAGGGATAAGATAAAGAAAACAATCAAAAACACAAATGCTGTCCCTGTGATAATTCCGGGTGGACTAACGAAGGTCCTTCAGCCCCTCGACATCTCCGTCAATCGCAGCGTTAAGGCCGTTTTGCATCGCCTCTGGGAAACTTGGATGACCAATGGAGAGCATAGCTTCACGGCCACAGGTAGAATGCATCACACAACGCTTGCAGAGGTTGCGCAGTGGATTAGTAAAGCGTGGGAAACTGTCAGCGCAAGAACGATCATTTCTGGCTTCAGGAAGGCGAAGATACCGGCTACAGAAAATGAAGCGGCTGAAGAGGAAGAAGACGAAAATGCGGACAGTAACGATGAAGATATGGACGGAGAAAATGGGTGTGTGCCACCTGAAATAGCTCAGTGAGAGCAATCGACTTATGTAACGATGCAACTTATTTAATGGTGCGACTTATGTAACGGTGCAACTTAAATTTTTCATGAAAACCCTCCATTTTACCCTTAGTGCGACTTATATACCGGTGCGATGTATAGTCCGAAAAATACGGTAAATTAGAAAGACTACATCAAACTGCCACTCTGCCTGCGCCTGGTTCCTCCCCTCCACCAGTGCATCACCCTGATAATTGCCTGCATGGACGCAAATGGTTTCAGCCGTTTCTATAGTGTTGACATAATGATTGTGTGCCCTGTCATTAAGGGTCATTCAATTATTCATTGCAGCAACTGATAGTTGCTTGTTTCACAATGTTTTAAGACTTGATCTCAAAGAACCCTACGGTTGTACCTCTACATTATAGACATCGCTATCCAGTACTACATAGTACTATAAGCACTCTGGCTAATTATTGTTGCGCATTGACAGAACATGACTTTTTGTATACGGATAAACATATGTTTTGTTGTAATCTAAACATAACTCGCAAACATGCATAAAATAACACAGGTATTCAGAAAAAGCAGTACACTGGACAATTAAAGCAAATTTCTTTTTAACATATGTGGAAATATTCACACAGCACAGTTGTCACAGTCTTCTCTCCACTATGGAGTACATCCCAATGCACATTGCTATATCACTTTTTCATTTTTTATATTTGTTTTATTCACTTCTGTAGGATCTGAGCATTAACAACGATAATATGAATGTATGGTTCATTAGAAGTGAATGTGCCTAGATATTGAGAATAACAGAAAGTTAAGATTCCCCCTGTTGGTTGCGCTCTGGTAACCACAGGAATGTTTACATTGACCATTTGGTGTGGGGGTTAGTGTCTTGGCTTTGCTAGGTAAACACACCCCTCAAGGTATTTAACAGCTTGTACCCCACATTACAGTTGAGAGAGTAGAGAGAGACAAAGAGAGTAGGGAAGAGTTTGA
>JACXGJ010005047.1:0-15072 GCA_016801105.1 Esox niger
AGAGTGCAGGGAAGAGGAGTTGAGAGAAAGGGAGGAGAAAGAGAAAGGGGGCGGGGGGGGGGGGGGGGGGGGTATTGGATGTTGCCTTCAGAGACTAGAACAATTTCCTGACATAGGGGCTACTGTCTGTGTCTTACACTGTCTTGAGCTACAAATAACTCATGCACAGCAAAGACTGGACACTACTGTCAAAACCAGGAACAGCACATTTTCTATTTTTGCAACAGTTAGTTATAACTATCAGTAGAGATAAAACTTGTACAAAAAGTTTTTTTTTACCCACAAAACAGTTTTTGTGAAAACACTGGTGGGAAAGTTTGCATACTTTCATAGATCCACTTACCCTCTTTTGTTTATGGCTTTTTTATCAGAGGTTTGGCCTCCAGCTCCTTTCCCTGCTCCTTTACCAGGAGGCCCTCCTTTAACTGTTTTCTGATCTCCTTCCAGGAAGTCCAGTTTGTCACTCATGCCTCGGAGAAGAGGGTGTTAAAGGTGATTAATCAGATTTAGCAGACGCTGTAATCAACATCAACTTAACAAGACTTAAATGTGACAATGGACAGCACACCAAATTTAGGACCCACCTTTTTGATACTTCTTGACAGCAGACATCATGGCCTTCTTGTCTTTCTGTCTCTTCTGAATGACCTCCACTTGCACCTACATAATACATTTCATAGTGAACATACGCACCAAGACGACGTGAGTAATATGACAGAGAGAACACCACCGCTGTCCTGTCAGGAAGACAGACGAAACACTTACCTTCTTGCCATATTTCCTCTGTTCTCTCAGTTTCTTTGCCTTTTCTGACTTCTCTATAATTGTCTGCTTCATTAGGAGTTTCTTTCGGATCTGCAGGAAAAGACAAAGAATCACATTATGGCCAGTCAAATGTATGAATTTGCAGGACACATTTGAGACCCACCAGCCTACTCAAATCCAGATTTGAATGCCACCACTTACACAGCAGTGCTTTTTTACAAGAGCCCATTGGCAAAACACCACAACCACATCACAATGAAGTGATCTCCAAAACAGCCTGCCAACTGTATGGCAGCTGCTGGTACAACGCAGGTCTTCCTCTGTCCATTTCATGGGGCAATATTCTCAGTTCAGTATATCTGTGTGTGTCCTTGGTACAGTAGAATGTCAGTATACTAGGTACCTTGATATTTGTTAATTTAAAATAATTTTAGGCACACTACTTTTCTAGGCATAATGTAAGTGGAGCAAGTAATACATACATTATTACATACAGTGCCTTTGGAAATTATTCAGACCCCTTTACTTTCTCCATATTGTTGTGCTATAGACTTTAATAATTAGTTGAATATAGTTCTTTTGTCATCAGTCTACACACAAAACCCTATAACAACAAAAAAACATTTGTAAATGTATGCCAATTTAGAGAAACCTCATGTACGTGTATTCAAACACATTGCCAATGAGATTCCAAATTGATGGAAAAACTTGGAAAGTTGGATTGGACATGAACATTAGAATTAGCACTCAACATTCCCAGGAACACAGTGAGCTCCAACCTAGTGACATGGAAGAAAAAGCGCTACGTTTGGCAAAGTCAAGGTACCACTCATCCCCTGGCTAATACAATACATCAAAGGGTCGGAATTTCCCGCTAGGTCTCTCTGGGTTTAAGCCAGCTCACAGATCCTACCTTCTGCATTTGTTGGTCAGACTTGGCCATCTCTGCAAAGTAGTCATCGGGTCTCTTCGTGGCTATCTTTAGCTTCTGTAGCCGGGGCATTGCCTCGAGAACAGCCGCTTGAGCTTGGCGGTAGCTGGAAGACAATGACCAAGAGGACATGTTTAAAGTTGCAAGTGCTTGGACAGCATGTCATTAAGTCTGGGCATATAAGCAGTAATAGGTAGTTTTACAGATAAAGTATAGAATTCTCTTCTCCCAAACAAATGTAAAAAAAAAAAAAAAAAATGTTTCTAATTCAATGAAACATGTATTGCCTACAAAGAATGAAAATATAATAGTAAAACAGGATTCTTTGTAAGCGCCATTTTATTTCAACGTAAAATTTGGAAAGCTAGTTAATGGACAATTGTATGTGCTTTCTTTGCATTAGAATACAAAGTAATATCAATACTGCCCAGTACCACATAGGTAGAGGCAATTTTTCAAACAAACCATTCAATAGCAATTTGATATGAATGGCAACGGGACATAAACTGTATCAAGCCAAAGCCACTCACAAGAACATCTCTCTCTGAAAATCATCATCTGGGTTGATATTTCCGCTGGCCTTGTTGTCATGTTTGCCCTCAGACTTGGCAACGATGTCATCAGCTGGTAGATTTACCAAATCAAGCCTTTCTACCCAGGGTAGCGTGTTTTTACGGAAGTCGGCAAGACATTGTTTTAAACCCTCCTGTACACAGAAATTAAGAAAAGCATAATAGGAATAACACTTTATGCCTAGTCAATGTTGAATTTCTGATTGCTGTCACATGTTCACAGACATTGCGCGTTAGCACTTACCACATTGTTAACAATCTTCTTCTGTTCTTCTGTCGCAAAGTTCAATCCAGGCTTTAACAAACCCTTTGCGAATGCCTCTTGAAGCTAATAAAAAATAAACACAGCAAAGTCCAGCGTTGTAGAGCACTTAACAATATATTTTGTGGAGACATTACTAGCTAGTAGTTCACCTTCGCTAATGTACCCAATGTTAGCTAACAAGCTTAATATAAAGTTAAAGCAGGCTATAAGTTACCTGTCCGTCAGATAATTCGCTGTCATCCTCAGACGTTTCACCCAACTGGTCGTCATTTTCGATAATATCCATGTTATTGTTAGGAATCATCAGTTATTTGGTTAAAAAAAATAATAATACGTAAAATCGGTGCTCAGAACAATTCACGTGGGTAGGAGATGGCAAATACAAACGGTCCTCCGAAAATATTTCCCGGAGTAACAACCGCCGCAAAGAACTAAGGTTCCTGTTATTCATTTGTCTTCGCAGTATTCACGTGGTGGTCTGTTTCCTGTTCGAGAAAACTATTTATCAATAGATAACATTCGAAGTATATGTATTTATTTTAGTCTTTGTATTTAGATTGACTATTTATATTCATTATGTAAATGAATTTACATGTATATTCAACGCTTCGGAAATAATAAAAAAATTACAATACGGTTGGTAAGGAATCTGTATCTGTATCGTTTGTATATGTTTTTTTTACAATTAAAGTAAGTAGGTCAAGACAATCCTTCTCAAGTTCAAAGGTTTATTTGTCTTTTGCAATAACAAGTTATGGCAATAAAATGCTTGGTTTTCCAAGCAGTTAAAAGTTAAAAAGTAACAATAATTATAATATAAAAATAAGAAGATAACACAAACAATCCATAATAACACTATACAAAAAACATGCATCAATAATAATAACTATACATCTGTACAACCATAGTGCAAAGTAAAAGTGACAGGTGTGCATGGGACAATGGATGGAAGGGAAGAGGGATTCCTGAATTAAGTAGCCTTACAGCCTGAGGAAAGAAACTGTCCCGTAGCCTGTTAGTTTTGGATGGAATACTCCTGTATCTTGCGCCTGACGGCAGCTTGGTAAACTGTAATGATTTGTTTGCTCCTCCTCCAACACCTCTCTGTGTAGAGATCCTGCAGGGATGGCAGGTCAGACCTTGTGATGCGCTCTGCTGTTTTAATCACCCTCTGAAGTGCTTTACGGTCGAGGACGATGCAGCTGCCATACCAGGCGGTGACACAGCCGGACAGGATACTCTCAATAGCGCTGTAGAAGTTGGTGAATATCCTGGAGTCCATGCCAAATCTCCTTAATCAGCTAAGGAAGAATAGCCGTTTCCTGGCCCCCTGAGACCAGGTCAAGTCATCGCTAATGTTGACACCAAGGAACCAGATGCTGTAAACTCTCTATACTGCAGACCCATTGATGTGTATGGGTGGTGTTTCTCCCCACCGCTGCTTTCTGTGATCAACAATCACCTCTTTTGTTTTGCTGATACTGAGCCGGGTGTTGTTTTCCTGACAACATGAAGTCAGTGACCTTACCTCGTCTCTATAGGCTGACTCCTTGCTGTCAGGCCTATGATGGTGGTGTCATCAGCAAACTTAATGATGGTGTTGGAGACGTGGGTTGCCAGGCAATCGTGGGTGAAGAGAGAGTACAGGAGTGGGCTCAGCACACAGCCCTGGGGGGAGCCAGTACTTAGAGTCAGTGAGGAGGAGGTGGTGTTGCCCATCTGCACCACCTGGGGTCTGCCCATCAGGAAGTTCAGGATATATCTGCACATTGAGAGGTTGAGACCCAGATACCTGAGCTTCACCGCCAGCTTGTGGGACACAATGATGCTGAAGGCTGAGCTGTAATCAATGAACAGCATTCTCATATATGTGTTCCTCTTGTCCAGATGAGAGAGTGCAGAGTGGAGGGTCAGAGCGATGGCATCCTCTGTGGATCTGTTATGTCTGTAGGCTGACTGCAACAGGTCAAGTGTTACAGGCAAGGAGTCTGATGTGAGTTTTAACTAGCCGCTCAAAGCGCTTCATGATTTTTTCGTACTGTTCGCATCGAGCATACCCGAAAAATAGCAACATTGTTCCACAACATTTGTTTTGCACCTTTGTTTGACACGTTTTCCACATTTCAGAATCTAGAGAACCAGAACTTCCCCTCCCATGCCTGGATCTCTGAGGAGGGTGGTCGCGGGGGCGGAAGCATTTAGGCTGGTGGCTGGAGAACTGCGTTGGGACATGAGCTTTAACACAAAGACCGACGTGTTACATGTATCAGACAGGTGGGCATAAGTAGAGACTGGCTGAAGGCTAACACTCGAATACATTACTAATCTACCATGAAATGTTTCGCTACCAACCAGAGCTGTTTTAGAAATGTAGACATATCATTAGTGCTCTTGAATATCACGCAAGATGATGTGTCAGAGTCCAGTTAAGGCAACAGGAGCACAGAACAGATGCCTGTTGTGTTTCTTGTTACTGTGCAGAGGGAAAGGTTGAACAGGCCCCAACTCACTTGACAAGGGTAACGGTCGTCACAGTTCACGCATAAGGATTTGCCTGCTCGGCTGGTCCTGCGGCCATCTGTCTGTTTGAGAGAATGGACGACAAAGGCAACAACAGGAAAACCAAGGAGATCTGGGTGACAGAATTTCCCTCACCATATTATCCCTAACCCTCAACAGAGCTGTGTAGGAAGGATTTCACATTAATTCAGACAAATACTATAATTTGCTTGATTTCACGCAATTTAATTAAAAAAAGTTACCCACTGGAGGAAGGGGTGTTGATATATTTGACTATTGTATTGTATTTAATTTGTTTCTAAAAGTATAATATTGAAATAATTAATCAAAGCGTATTCATGCATCTGTATGTGCTATAAAAAACAACGCTGGTGTTACATGAGGCTTTATTGCCCGCTCTAGTGTAATACTTACATTTCCATTAAATTATTTCTCAATTAGGCTTTTGGATGAAAACAAATTGATTATATAGCAACAATCCTTCCTTGAAAAGACCCTTCTAAGGATTTAAAATGACTCACACTAAGCATCTTCTGAACAAACAAACAACTATTTATCTGTTTGTTCAGAGGCTTCTAAAAATATCTCTGCCTTTGTGGTTATACTTGTGTGTTTGTGTGACAGTGACTTTGTTTGGCGTGCGTGTGTCCTTATGTACGGTGTGTATCACATGTACCTATGTGTGTAATTCAGATCCCCCAGTTACGAGCCTGGCCAGGCAGAGCGGTAGCATATAAGTTCGCTGGTCCTCAGTCCCTCAGAGGAGACCTTAGCAGTCAGCACCGACCACCAGCGCCGATCAGACTTTAGCAGTCAGCACCGACTACCAGCGCCGATCAGACTTTAGCAGTCAGCACCGACTACCAGCACCAATCAGACTTTAGCAGACAGCACCGACAACCAACAACGACAACCAGCACCGATCAGACCGTCATCTGCTGATCACTCCTGAAATCCGGTTCGCATCCTTCCATAAAGATCCACTTTGGTCACATATAATCACCCCTTTGAAATTGCCAAATGCCTTCAAAAACAACTTTTATAGAAGAAAATATGTTTCTAATTGTGATTTCACACTGCCTGATGAATTACACCACCAATCACAATGAGGTTCAGGTGTGCAGCAGGTCATTTGGGGAAGGGAATGCACTGCTCTGTCTGCGTTAACAGGCAAGAATTTGATGTCATTCCTCAACAGTGGGATGATTCCCAGGTGAGTTCTTTGTGCATTTCAATGGGACTGCCCCTCGCCTGTCTCCTGGTGCGCTCCGTAGCCTGGAATGGTGACGACAGCAGGCTGGTGTCGTGTTGCATGGAGGGGGGCTGTGTACGAGCGAAACACCCTGACTGGGAGTCAGAGAGCATCATCAGGCCCTGCAGCTACACCAGCGTCTTCATCTCCCCCGATGTCGAGACCGTTTTTGCCACCGGGTCTGACTGTGCCCTGAAAGAGATCCGGGACTAAGTGAGACCCAGAAATAGTAGCATATAAAATGCTTCTTCTCTCTTGGGAGTTTATTCTGGCCACTACTTCTCTCTGTCTTTGAGGTCTTGGCTGGGTCAAAGTAAAGCTCATTGTAACAAAATCTGATGAAAATAATTTCTAGACATTTTATTGAAAACAAATACGATATATTGCCGATTCATGTATTAACAAATGAGTGGAGCATTTTAATGTCCAGTTCTTACTTTGCTAGGTGGACATTTTTCTTTAGAGTGGTGATATGCTGTTCTGAGTTTGTAAAATATTATTTATAACTGTATATTTTTACCTCATGTGATCTATACACTGTAAAAATGAATCAAATAAATGAATCAATTCAAACCAACTCCAAAAATGTAACTATATACAGGGGTGTAAAAAGTACAAGGTACAGTCCCCTCTAAAAGTATTGGAACAGCAAGGCAAATTCCTTTGTTTTTGATGGTCACTAAAAACATTTGGGTTTAAGATTAAAAGAGGTGTATGAGACAAGATTTCAGAATTTCCTGGTATTCACATCTAGATGTGTTAAACAACTTAAGACATATCACCGTTTGAATTAGACCACAGCATTTTTAGGTGAGCAAAATTAATGGAACAAATAATCTTAAAGTAAATAACATTTAATATTTGGTGGCATAACCCTTGCTTGCAATAACTGCCTCAAGCCTGCAACCCAGCGACATCACCAAACTGTTGCATTCTTCATTTGGGATGCTATTCCAGGCTTTTACCGCAGCTTCTTTCAGTTCTTGTTTGTTTCAGGGTGTTTCTCCCTTCAGTCTCTTAAGGAGGTGAAATGCATGCTCTATTGGGTTAAGGTCAGGTGATTGACTGGGCCAGTTTTTTCCCCTGACGAAGTCTTTTGTTTTGTTGGCAGTGTGCTTTGTGTCATTGTCCTGCTGCATGATAAACTTCCTCCCAATTAGTTTCAATGCATTTCTCTGTAAATTGGCAGACAAAATGTTTCTGAACACTTCTGAATTCATCCTGCTGCTACCATCTTCAGTTACATCATCAATAAATATTAATGAGCCTGTTCCAGATGCAGCCATGCATGCCCAAGCCATGACATTACCTCCACCATGCTTCACAGATGAGCTTGTATGCTTCGGATCATAAGCAGTTTCTTTCTTTCTCCACACTTTGGCCTTTCCATCACTTTGGTAGAAATGTATCTTGGTCTCATCAGTCCATAATATTGTGTTCCATATCTTTTGTGGCTCATCTCTGTAGTTCTTTGCAAATTTCAATCTGGCCTTCCGATTCTTACTGCTGATGAGTGGTTTGCAACTTGTGGTGTGGCCTCTATATTTCTGCTCTCTGGGTCTTCTTCGAACAGTGGATTGTGATACCTTCACCCCTGCACTGTGGAAGTTGTTGGTGATGTCACTTACTGATGTTTTAGGTGTGTTCTCACAATATTTCTTTCATCAACAACTGTTGTTTTCCTTGGCCGACCTGTTTGATGTCTGTTGCTCAGTACACTAGTAGTTGCTTTCTTTTTCAGGACATTCCAAATTGTTGTGCTTCCTATGCCCAATGTTTGTCCAATGGCTCTGGTCGATTTTCCTTATTTTCTCAGCTTGACAAGGGCTTGCTTTTCTTGAATAGACAGCTCTCTGGTCTTCATGTTGGTTTATCCTCTTTAACAAGAAATGCTGTCTTTATAGGTTTGAACCAAGGATGGACACTTAGACTTGTCATGCAGAGCTATTTTATGTTTGAAAAATCAACCTAAAAAGCAACACCTGGGCAACAAAAAAACATCTGTCGGTCACATGTTCCAATACTTTTGCTCAATTGAAAAATGGGTGGGTTCAAACAAAGGGTGGTATGTCCTGAGTTGTTTAACACATCTACATATGAATATCAAGAAATGAAAGCTGAAATTCTGAACTCTTGTCTCATACTCATCTTTTGGTCTTAAACCCAAATGCCTTCAGTGAACAACAAAAACAAAGGGATTTGCCTTGGCGTTCCAATACTTTTGGAGGGGACTGTATGTTTGGGAAATTACTAATTAAGACCTAATAACCGAGTTTACCATAACCTTGGACCAATGTGTATTTAATAAAGCACTGTCCAGTTAGACATATTGACAAAGAAAAGAAATAAAGTAAACCAATTTATATAACCAGAGGCCAACAAAATACAATTTCTAATACAAACTTTCCAAGGTGAGCCGGACAAGAGCCAGGAGAAACCAACCGAAGTTACCTTTTATACCAAAACGACTATAGAATAGAAATTCCTGAGAATCCATTGAAGTTCTCTGAAGACTGCTTTCAGATAGAGAGAAAAGGTGGCTGCATCAGTATTATTGTATCACATATTCCACTAGGCAATAATCTAGGTGCTGAAACAGATGGGGGGAGCGACGCACATCTTTTTCTATCAAACGTGGGAGAGTTGAAAAGCCCCTAAAAGGAGACTTTAGTGTTTCAAATAATGTTTAGCATCCTTTTTATAATGACTGGACCCAGAGAGTCAAATTTATATTCTCACTTTGCCCTCCCCTCTTGTCATTCCTGAGTAACAGACGTCTGACAGTGAAAGGATCCAGGATAGAGGAGGAAGTCCATCAGAGTTATTCTGGGCTGCTGGAGTTAGGTGAGAAAAATCCACAATCATAGACATGCATTTGGAGGTGTTTCAGCTAGTGCTGAATTTATCAGGGGGCTTGTTGAATAGTGGATGCTTGCCTCTTTAAGCATCAGCCTATTTGCATTCCAAGTGGCACTGAAGTAAACAAAACTTTCACTGACAAAATATCTACTTCAGTGAAGCAGTCACGGACGGTGACTCAGCACCACTTAAAAGTGTGTATTTGCATCCTGAATGAGCCGGAGTGATGGCGCATTCACGGTAACACCACTTTCCCTGCGCCATTCCTATCTTGCATCCTTCTGCAGTAGCTTTCGTACAATAGCCTTAGCACATATCTGCGATGTCCTCGGCCCCAGGCTGTCCTCAGTCTTTCAGAGCCTACGTGAGGTGCCTGCTATAGTGATGGCCCAGTCCGGACGGATGTTCTTTACCGGGACCTCGATCAGAGTCATCAGGACCATCATTTACCTGTTCGTTCCATTCGGAAGGAGTGGATCGAGCGCCAGGCCCTCTTTTCACCCATCACCAAGGTATCACCTCGCGGTATAAAGCAATTAAGACCCAGCGACTGCCAGCCCCTGGGGTGTAATAAACCACACACTACCTGTCTGGATGAACAGATTGAAGTGAACAGAAATCATCGGTTTTAGTGAGTATATCGCAAACGTATGTGTTAAAGCATGTATCCGCTCTGTGTTCAGATGGTGACCCCGTTTGATGACTGGGGACGGTGTCTGGAGATAGTGTCTGGGGACTGTGTCTGGGGACGGGTGTCTGGGGACGGTGTCTGGGGACGGTTGTCTTGGGACGGTGTCTGGGGATAGTGTCTGGGGACTGTGTCTGGGGACGGGTGTCTGGGGACGGTGTCTGGGGACGGTTGTCTTGGGACGGTGTCTGTGGACGGTGTCTCTGGACGGTTGTCTGGGGACAGTGTCTGAGGATGGTGTCTGGGGACGGCTGTCTGGGGACAGAGGAGGAGGTTACCCACACTGAGAAGATCCTTTATCACCCAATCAGAGCTGGAGGAGAAGATATGTCACACATTTGCATTCAGTCTGCTGTCCCAGCTTGAACAAAAAAGTAGTTTCACCATTGTTGTGGAATGACAGGATCTATCTTTTACCTGATTAATCATATTCTCCTAACAGGAGTAATTGAAATGAAAGCAACTTGCTCAAAGGGCAAAGGAACAGATTTTTCACTTGTCAGATTGGTGTTTCAAAGCAGCGTCCTTTTTGTTACCGGTCATTTTTGTTACCAGTGTCCTTTGTGTTACCTTGTTTCCTCTCATGCATCCTTCCCTCTGCTTCAAGTCTCTTCACATCAATCCCCTACTTCTCTTCCTCTCCTTCCTTGCTCTTCATTTCCTCGTTTAACAAAATTAGATGATGTCGGAGCGAAAGATGTCAATGGAGGAGCTCAAGATGCTGAATGAGTACCAGCTCCGTCTGAAGGACATTAATCACAACGAGAATATCAAGGAATTGAACATTAAGTTTGTCCAAAAGATAGAGTCGCATAACATAAAATTTCAGGTAAGACAGTAACTTGTAGCAAACTTAATAAAATCCTCAATTTAGTGAATTATAGCACTAGGTACGCTTTCAGGGATTCTCAAACTTTTGACCGTGATGAGACAAAATATTATCAGAGTTGAGGGGATTAGGCTGAATAAATGTATTAATAATATATTACTTATTGTCAAATGTAAACATTTTTATTTTGGCTTTGTGATACATATTAATATGACATGCAAATACTATTTAAATCCTTTTTTTGGGCTACTATAGATCAATACAACACTTTTAACACAGTTTAACTTTCAAAAGTGTTCTGCTCTCATTATTGTATGCATTGAGTGTATTTTACCTGGAAAGAGTCAGCCTTGATAAGAGCCACTGTTAGATCAATACATGGAAATGAGAATTGAAAGTGGATCTGGCTGGACTGATGTAAGACGAAACCCTCAGTGAGGTGCCTGTGAGAAGATGCCCCCATCTCTCTCTCTCACTCTCTCTCTCTCTCTCCACCTCTCTTCACCCTTCTCTCTTTCTGTCGGGTCAGATCCTGAAGATGGAGAAAGACAAAATGGAGGTAGCTAATCAGGAGACTATGTCGGGCATGATGGGAAACCACTTGAAGGAACTGGACGATATGGGTGACTTCGGTTCTACTCTGTTCCTATCAGAATGTGACTCTCCTTATATTCCATCTCCATGTGCATGTTTTTGGAAAGGTTTACCTCGGAGGTTTGGAACTAAAAGACCAGAATGAGCCGTGATTGAGCCCCTGTACGGGGGTTCATTGCATGTTCCCGTCTGGGTCTCCCTCAGAGTTTCCCCAGAGTTGTCCAACAGACAGATGCTGATGCTGGAATGTGAGGAGTACCAGGAGCTGCAGCTCAGGTCACAGCAGACACAGCGTTGCTATGGGATGCAGCTGCAGCAGATGGAAGAGAGACGGCTGCCCTGGAGGAGCTCACCATGTACCACGAGAGCCAGATGCAAGAGAAACTACTGGTGCTGGAGCAGGTATGTGACAGGGTGTTGTGGGCAGAGGTTTGGAGCTTTACATAGAGGTCTTGTCTCCCCGTAATCGGAAATACATAGGGATAGAGCCCTGAGTTTTCCCCATACCAAGAAACGTTGTGGCATATGGCCCTGAGTTTTCTCCATGGGAGGTAACATTTTGACATTGGGGCCTGAGTTTTCCCTATAACAGAAAACATTTTGGTGTAGGGCCCTGAGTTTTCCCTATAACAGGAAACATTTTGACATAGGGCCCTGGGTTATCCCTACAACAGGAAACATTTTGACATTGGGCCCTGAGTTTTGCCCATAACAGACAGCATTTTGGCATAGGGTCCTGAGTTTTCTCGGGTCAGGTCATGTGGTCAGTAAAGTCCATGGTCTTATGCTGGCGATATAGTCAAATCAGGCATTAAGTGGCACCTCCACATTCTCGTCCCTCCTTTCTTTCTCTTCCCTCTCTTTCTCCTCTCCCTCCCTCCTCACCTCCATGCTGTGACACTGATTGGAAGTGAACAAAGAAATTAATCTGGAAGCGCCAGGTTCTCAGTCGAGGACGTCTGTGGAATCTTTAAGGAAATTCAATGTCAACTCCCATCACAGCTAATGAGGGTGTGAGCCGCGTGTGAGCAGCGGGCCTGGGAAGCAGGGCGGGAGGTGGGGGAGGTGGGGGAGCTGGGGGCGATGGGGGCGACGGAGGGTCTGCATAATCACCTTATTATTTCACTCTGAATGGAATAGTAAATTTAACTGATTAGAGAGGTGGAGAAGGAATAGTCTAGGAGGAGCACAGAATGCAGCGTCGCTCCCTAGCCTGGCCCTGACTAGAATCACTGAATGTAGGTTAATAAAGGTGCATAAATAAACACCCAACAATGGGATTATCAATCTTCCTCACAGAAGCCAGGCTAGTATGACCTGACCTCAGCCTGTGTTGAAGCACAGCTGTAGTTCATACTGTCTTTCTCTTTCTCTCTTTCTCTTTGTGTCTTTTTATTATCGTTCTGTCCACTCTATCCTTTACCTCACATTCCCCCTTTTCAACTTAATACACTAGTGCAAGCAAGGTGATGGCAGTGTATTGTTCCCTCAGTAAACTGTCTAGTCTTGTATGGATTTCGTCTTTTTCTTTCTGTGGATTTTATCTATCTATCTATGTCATTTGTGGCCCTGCAGTTTTCATATAGATGTGATTCTAACAGTATTATGTACAAATGTACAATTGTTCTCAATGTTTCTAAATAAAACAAATTGGAATAAACAGAAGTAGCTATCAGCAAACCAGTGCAATTAAGAATAATAGCGTGTGTTAGTTTCCCAAAGTCAATAGTGTTGCTTTCATTTATTCATTTATTTTGTGAGGTGAAGGGCATACAAGCATGGATTCATTTAAGATACTCTTTTAGAAGTTAGTATTTCAGAAGATTGGCAGGGACCGCCACTTTTAAACTCAGGCTCTGGTTATTTTATTTCTGTCCCTGATTCTATAGTGTCAGAAGGAGTTTCATATGCAGGTGAAGACGTTTAAGGAGATGAAGAAGCATATGTGGAAGATGGCAAATGGGAGATCCAAGACATCAAGAACTGCTATGAGAGATGGCTAAGAGACAAGAGAGAGACCAACACGCACATGAATGGTGACACAAGCTTCATGAAGAATGATGTTATTATGCCTGTGAAATAAACTTCGGATTTCCTGCATCTTCATCACTCTGAAAATATCTACATTTGGTTAAGTTGCACTTGTCCAAGTGGGTAAAGTAAAACACACGACAACTGAGTGAAAAGCTCAAAGCAAGACATTTACAAGGAAAGAAACCCTCGCCGGGTCCGAATCTATGTGCAGACAACCATCACTTGTCAAAGTCGAGTATATGTCTCTAATCATTCTACACAAATTTTTACATTCTGGGTCCAATTGTTGGTACCACAGGTGCCTACACAGTTGGCCCAGCATCACTGGCTGTCACTAATACCAGATGGATGGCTTTGGTAGCTGTCTGAAGCTTATGTTCTCACAAATAACTGCAAGGAACAAGACGGTCGTCACCCAAATCAGTGAAGGCCAGAAACACATCTCTTTGAAACATTTCTTCTTGTCTTCTTCTCAGAACATTAGAGGGATCAGAAGAAAGCATTGGAGATCAAAAGTTCCTCTTAGTTCTTCTCCAAAACTTCTTCTAACTTTACTCTGACATTTTGGGAAGCATGAGAGCATGCAAAACTCAGCTCCGCTCTTCTTACTACTCTATCATGCTTCATGCACATAAACACTCTCCACTTGGCCCTGACCCATCTGAGCCCCTGCTTCCTTTCTCCTGAGAATGCCCAGTCAGCTTTTCTCTCAGCTGCAGCGTGGTAGATCTTAATTACAGCCAATCAGAAACAGCATACGGCCTGCTGACTGTGAGCAGGGCCTGTCCATCTGTCCACAGTCAGGGTGTAACGCGCTCCCTCTGCTTGTTCACCTAGTCTACAGGGACCCCTTTAATGGAGACGGATGACGTTCGAGTCAGACAGCGTTCATTCTGTAGTTCGATACACCTGGTTCCATTCTTTCTGGATGATGTCTCTTCACGTCTTCTCCATGGGCTTTTTTTCTCCTTCCCTTTTTTTCTTCCTGGTGGAGGTCAGGTCATTTTTACATTACAATATGGTGATGGATGTGGATGTCTCCATAATGAGCTATGGAAAGCTATAAAGCAGGTGCCTGTTGTGAAAGTGACAATGAGTTATGAGGATGGTGACTGATTACACTTTCCTCCTGCCCCTCCACCTTTACCACCCTGGTTCGGGCCCCGAACGCACACACACCCTGCAGTTTAGCAGCCTGCAGAAAGGTATTAATGACAGGAAATTGGAGATAGAGAGGATGAAGTTGGAGCGGCAGAAGCTACTGGCCATCATCATGTCCGAGGAGGAAGACATTCTGGTGCTTAAGGAAGGCCTCCAGAAGAGTGGTGACACTGTCAACTATAAGGTGACTGGGTGGCTGGGGTGAGGGGCGCTACAGGTGTGGGGGAACAGCCATGGCGCAGCGGGATGAAGACAGTTTGCTTTACATAAGTATGGCCATATGCTACCTTGCTTGCAGGAACATAGAAGATTCAGTGACCCAGTGACCCTGTTGAAACACTTGGGAAAACAGTTGAGTACAATGTACCGCTACTGCTCTTATTCAGTTTGGTTTGTTTGAAAGCCGTTCTCCCATTAACAAACACGATCAACTTTCATGTACTTCTGAGCCTTGAGAACTGAAGGTCCACTAATGAATCATCATACTTGTTCTGCGTTTGGAGGGTCACAAATCTAACATGCCGTCTCCACCAACACCAAGTCACACACGTGCACACAGGTGTGCCTTCGCAGTGCATGAAACACGCTTAACAACGGGCATC
>JACXGJ010005047.1:15172-41593 GCA_016801105.1 Esox niger
CACACTCACACACACACACACACACACACACACACGAGATGAAACGCTTTCAAACAGCTTAGTGGACAGAGAGTAAATTCTAACAAAACGGTTCTGCATCAAAAGTGATGCCCGCAGTTCACTTCAAACGCAGATTGATCCTCTTTGTACCTCTTCATGAATAAAGATCCCCCTCAGCTGTAGAACTGTGGCATCTGTTGTTCCAATGCCATGTTGTCACATTTGCTTGCTGCCTCTAACCATAATTCATTTCAACATTAAAGGTACCTTCCTGAAATCAAATCTGGATCAAAAGAGCCTTTATTGTTCAAACTATTTAAAAAAATAAATATTACATACATTATCATGAGATATTGGATTTGGAAGAGTGGTGTTAGTGTACCTTGCCTGTAGTAAGTACTGGGAGTATCTTTTGGCTATACTTCAAGGGACTGAATAAAGCCTAGTCCTGGACAGTCCAACTGCAAAAGTTTGGATTTTAAATTAAACGATTACAATGAGGTAAAATTTGATTCTCAGCTGTTTTTATAATTGTGAAAATAGTTTCACCATTTAGAAATAGACCATTAAAGAGATATGTTGATTTCATGGCATATTTTAAACTATTTAAAAACCTGTACCAGTACTGAATCTTTACCAAGTTCTAATCAATCTACTCAATTGAGTCGATAACAGTCGATTGCATGGTGAACATTATACAGAGATCTGAGGCATATTTTTGCTTTGTTAACAGATCTAGGAGCGGACTAATGTCTTCTTCTCTGCCTGTGTACTGTAGAATAAATGCATTGATGAACTGGAAAAGAGGAACCAGGAAATAGAGAAGCACAAATATGCTGTGGACTATACTGTGTGCACAATTATTTGGCAAGTGAGTATTCTGATCGTATCATTATTTCTATGCACATTTTCCAACTCCAAACCATATGTACTTGAAACTCATTGGATTGAATCATTTTCAGGTGATAAGTATTTGTCTAACAAGGGTGATTTTTGCAACAGTTAAAAACACCTTATATCAAGTTGTACATAATTATTAGGCAGCTTCATGACTTCATGTAAAATGTGCCTGAAATTTTACTGACACTGAAAACATTTTTAAAAGCGTTTCAGACAGATGCAACACTCTTGAAATAGCTAAACTATTGAGGCGTGACCACCAGACAATCAAAGGTTTTGTTGCGAATAGTCAACTGGGGTGCAAAAAACACATGGAGAAGAAAAGACACAAATGAACTGCAAAAGACTTGAGAAGAATAATACGTGGAGCTACCAGGAACCCATTATCCTCCTGTGCCATCATATTACAGAACTGCAACCTACCTCGAGTGTCCAGAAGTACAAGGTGTCAAGTGCTCAGAGACATGGCTAAGGTCAAGAAGGCTGAAACACGACCACCACTGAATACAATTTGAAATGTGTCATATAGATTGGGCAAAGAAATACCTGAAGACAGATTTTGCTAAGGTTTTATGGACAGATGAAATGAGAATGACTCTTGATGGACCAGATGAATTGGCCTGTGGCTGGATCACTAATGGACACAGGGCTCCACTTCAGTCTGGCGCCAGCCAGGTGGAGGAGGGGTAATGGTATGAGCTGCTATCATTAAGGGTGAGGTAGTTGGACCTTTTTGGGTTGAAGATGGACTGAAACACAACTCCCAAACCTACTGCCAGTTTCTAGAATATTCTTTCTTCAAACAGTGGTACAGGAAGAAGTCCTAAGCATTCAAGAAGGCCATAATCTTCATACAGGACAATACTCCATGACATGCATCCCAAGTACTCCACTGTTTGGCTAGTCAGCAAGGGCCACAAAGATGCCCGGATAATGACCTGTCCCCTTTTCTCTCCTGACTTAAATCCTATTGAGAATTTGTAGGGCCTTCTTAAATGTGAGATTTATGGTCAGGGAAGACAATTCACCTCTTTGAACAGCATTTGGGAGGCTGTGGTTGCTGCTTCAGCAAAAGTAGTTCGTTAACAGATCAAGAAACTGACCGTCTCGATGGATGGAAGACTCATGGCAGTTATTGAAAAGAAGGGTGGCTATATTAGTCACAGAATATGTTTTGAACAGACAAAAATGTTAATTAGTTGTCATTTTGTGTTACTTATATGTTACACTTACTTTGAAAATTGAGAATAAACACGTGAGTTAGGACAAATTCTTTTTTTAATTGGTTGCCAAATAATTCTGCACTCTTATGTATTTCCCTGAGAAAGATCAAAACCCACTTTTACTTTGTTAAACTATCAGGTTTGAGGTTAAATTATATTTTGGATTGACTGAGAGCATTGTGTTTGTTCCACCGTAAAATACATTTAGATAAATACGATTTGCCTATTAATTGTGCACGCAGTTTACAAGACCAAAGAAATGAAGAACCAGAGAGAATGACATCAAGGAGTGAAAGGAGAAGATCAACAAAGTAAAACAAGAGTTTCTATTTCAGCTCTTAAACAGTCCACTGTAGGCTAATTGAAATATATTGAATTTTGTTTTCAGGAAAAAACTATTCCTTCTGTAGCTGTCATCGGTGTTACTTTTTCAAAACTGCCTGCCAAAATCCAGCCCTCTCTTCATCTAAATGGAAATTAGCACTCTGGTCCACATAGATTGAGGTTTGATCAGGGTTTAGAGGACTGTTAGAGCAGCTTTGTGAGTGCAGGGGTTGTGAGAAGAAGTGGGGAATATAGAATATCTTTTAGGAAACGCAACACTTTCTTGGCCTAAGGTGGTCCAGCAGTCTAAACCAAGTGTGCACAAACACCACTGCAGTTTGGGTTTCATTATGACCTACTGCTATTTCAGCACACGTGTTCCTTTATTTTTTTCTTTCTGACTCTCCTCTGTCATACAGAAGATGTGTTAAATATACAGCTCTGGAATAAATTAAGAGACCACTTTACCTTTTTCTTTCCTTTCCAAAAAGTCGAAAAGGGAGGTTTTGAGTGAGAAACAAAAGCGTTCAATTTTAATTTTTAATTTTAAGCCTTCAGTTCCTCACTCAAAACCTTCCTTTCCCACTTTTTTGGAAAGGTGCTGTTGTCTCTTAATTGAGCTGTATGTATTCTCTTTATATGAATACACCAGTGTTGGAGCCAATTCTGAATTGAGAGGTGAACTGCTCTTTAATTACCATCAATGTTTTTTTATTTCAAGTACTGTATACAATGCATTCAAAGTATATACAAGTATTTAGAATGCTTCACTTTTTTACATTATTTTCCTCATCAATCTTCATAAGATACCCCATTATAGTTTTTGAACTTTTTGTGAGAATAGACTCCTTTCGGTTCTTTCTTGAAGCACCTTTGGCATTGATCACAGTCTCGAATCTTATTGGGCATGACGCTACTAGCTTATCACACTGGTATTTGGGGAGTTTCTACCATTCTTCTATGCAGATACTCTCTATCTTTGTGATGGGGACAGTGATGCACTGCCAGTTTCAGCTCTCTCCAGAGATGTTCGATTCAGTTTATGCCTGGGCTCTGGCTTGGTCACCAAAGGACATTCACAGACTTGTCCTGAAGCCACTCCTGCACATTTACAGACTTGTCCTGAAGCCACTCCTGCACATTTACAGACTTGTCCTGAAGCCACTCCTGCACATTTACAGACTTGTCCTGAAGCCACTCCCGCACATTTACAGACTTGTCCTGAAGCCACTCCTGCAGTGTCTTGGCTGGGCACTTGGGGTTGTTGCCTTATTGGAAGGTGAACCTTCCTCTCTGTCTGAGATCATGAGTGTTCTGCAGCAGGTTTTCATGATTTCATCTGTCTGTACTTTCCTCCATTCATCTTTCCCTCAATCCTGACTAGTCTCACAGTCACTGCCGCTGAAAAACATCCTCACAGCATTATGCTGCCACCACCATGCTTGACTGTAGGGATGGTTTTGGCAAGGTTATGAGCAGTACATGCTTTCCTCCAGACGTGGTACTTGGCATTGAGGCCAACGTTTTTAATCTTAGTTTGATCAGAACAGACAATTGTGTTTCTCATGTTCTGAGAGTCTTTTACATGCCTTTTGGCAAACTCCAAGTGTGCTGTCATGTGCCTTCCATCTGGCCACTCAACCATAAAGACCACACTGATGGTGTGCAGCAGAGATGGTTGTCCTTCTGGAATGTTTTCCCAAACAGGAACTCTCAAAATCGGTCTGAGTGACCATCAAGTGCTTGTTCACCACCCTGACCAACGCTCTTCTACCCCAATTGCTCAGTTTGGTCCATGCAACCAGCTCTAGAAAGACTGGTGGCTGGTGTCGTGTGGCATGGAGGGGGGCTGTGTACGAGTGAAACACTCTGACTGGCATAAGGGAGTCAGAGAGCATCATCAGGCCCTGCAGCTACACCAGCGTCTTCATCTCCCCCGATGTCGAGACCGTTTTTGCCACCGGGTCTGACTGTGCCCTGAAAGAGATCCGGGACTAAGTGAGACCCAGAAATAGTAGCATATAAAATGCTTCTTCTCTCTTGGGAGTTTATTCTGGCCACTACTTCTCTCTGTCTTTGAGGTCTTGGCTGGGTCAAAGTAAAGCTCATTGTAACAAAATCTGATTAAAATATTTTCTAGATATTTTATTGAAAACAAATACGATATATTGCTGATTCATGTATTAACAAATGAGTGGAGCATTTTAATGTGGTGATATGCTGTTCTGAGTTTGTAAAATATAAATTTTAACTGTATATTTGTACCTAATTTGATCTATATACTGTAAAAATGAATCAAATAAATGAATCAATTCAAACCAACTCCAAAAATGTAACTATATACAGGGGTGTAAAAAGTACCAAGTACAGTCCTCTCCAAATGTATTAGAACAAGGCAAATTCCTTTGTTTTTGATGGTCACTAAAGACATTTGGATTTAAGATTAAAAGATGAGTATGAGACAAGAGTTCAGAATTTCAGCTGCCATTTCCTGGTATTCACATCTTCTCACATGTGTTAAACAACTTAGGACATATCACCGTTTGTATTATACCACCGCATTTTTAGGTGAACAAAAGCGATGGAACAAATAATCTTAAAGTAAATAACATTTAATATTTGGTGGCATAACCCTTGCTTGCAATAACTGCCTCTAGCCTGCAACCCATCGACATCACCAAACTGTTGCATTCTTCATTTGTGATGCTATTCCAGGCTTCTACTGCAGCTTCTTTCAGTTCTTGTTTGTTTCAGCGTGTTTCTCCCTTCAGTCTCCTCTTAAGGAGGTGAGATGCATGCACTATTGGGTTAATGTCAGGTGATAGCACTGGCCAGTCTAAAACCTTCAACTTTTTTCCCCTGATGAAGTCCTTTGTTTTGTTGGCTAAGTTCTATGGGCCATTGTCCTGCTGCATGATAAACTTCCACCCAATTAGTTTCAATGCATTTCTCCGTAAATTGGCAGACAAAATGTTTCTGTACACTGCTTATGATGCTTCGGATCATAAGCATTTCCTTTCTTTCTCCACACTTTGGCCTTTCCATTACTTTGGTAGATATGTATCTTGGTCTCATCAGTCCATAAGATTGTGTTCCAGATCTTTTGAAGCTCATCTCTGTAGTTCTTTGCAAATTTCAATCTGGCCTTCGGATTCTTACTGCTGATGAGTGGTTTGCATCTTGTGATGTGGCCTCAATATTTCTGCTCTCTGAGTCTTCTTCAAACAGAGGATTGTGATACCTTCACCCCTCCACTGTGGAGGTCATGGGTGATGTCACTTACTGGTGTTTTGGGGGTTTTCTCATGATATTTGTGTCATCAACTACTGTTTTTTTCCTTGGCCGACCTGTTTGCTCAGTACACCAGTAGTTGCTTTCTTTTTCAGGACATTCCAAATTGTTGTGCTTGCTATGCCCAATGTTTGTCCAATGGCTCTGGTCGATTGTCCATCTTTTCTCAGCTTGATAATGGCGTGCTTTTCTCCCATAGACAGCTCTCTGGTCTTCATGTTGGTTTATCTTCTTTAACAATAAATGCAGTGTTATTGATTTGAACCAAGAATGGAAACGTAGACTAGTCATGCAGAGCTATTCAATGTTTGAACAATCAACCTAAAAGGCTACACCTGGGCAACAAGAAACATCTGTCAGTCACATGTTCCAATACTTTTGCTCACTTGAACAATGGGTGGGTTCGAACAAAGGGTGGTATGTCCTGAGTTGTTTAATACCTAGATGTGAATACAAGGAAATGAAAGTGAAAATACTGAAATCTTGTCTCATATTCATCTTTTGATCTTAAACCCAAATCTTCAGTGAACAACAAAAACAAAGTAATTTTCCTTGCCGTTCCAATACTTTTGGAGGGGACTGTACCTCAGTTTCATAGTAAAGGTTATGAATAAATACAGAAAGATTTTAATAAATTTGCAAGCAATTCTGTTTTACATTATGGGGTATTGTGTCATTATGGGATATTGTGTGAGGATTCATGTAGAAAAATGTATCAATGTAATCCATTTTAGAATAAGAATACTATAACGTTCTTGAAGTGCATGACACAAGCACAGAGGTTCAGGAATAAACTTTATTGAACTGCAAGGATCAACATGAACCATCACATGGAATAGCGGCATTACATGAAACAATGACAGACAAGAAACACTAGGGCAGGAGGGACTTAGTTAGCGGCTGAACGAGGAACTGTTGATACGACTAAATTGGACAGGTGGAATAAATAAACTAATGTGAACTAAACAGAACATAGAAACAGAGAAAACCAGTCACATACTGAATAGTTGAAGGGATTTGAATAAGTTCCATATGCGTTTTACATATCTGATCATTGTACTACTTGTCTGAAAACATTTTTACTGTGGCAAGGAAATGTAAGCGATAAACAATGATGTTCTAAACATTAGCTTGGTGGCATGGCCAAAGTTTTCCACTCTAGTGTACATAACAGTGGTATTTATCCAAATAACCTGGTCATTTCTTCCGTTTTAAAGTTCTATAGACGTAATGGAACTCACCTCGTGGTGGTATCTGTAGCAACCAAAACATGAGATAACATAATCCCTAATAAGACCTAGAAATATAAATAAACACAATTAATTCATACTCATAAAGGGTCCTTTATGTTGTTTGTTCCTTTTAGACAGTAGATCGATAAGATTGTCCAACTTTCTAAATTTAAGGAGCAGGCTTAAAGGGAACAAATAACAACTAATAGTAAAAATTGAGTTTTTCACATTTACATTAATACTCAAATTTAAAAGGATACATGAGCTTGGAATTGTTTTGAATTCTATTCTGCATTTGATTTGTTTCAGGTATGTGAACAGTATTGTAGGAACAATACAAGTATCTCCCCACACATCAATGCAGTTTTCAATTTAGTTGAGATTTCGGGTCAACTGACCTTCATCTGAGTGTTGGGTTGACCAAACCCTCAAATGAATTAAAAACTGCATTGATCCCGAGTGTGCGGAGATCTTTCTCGTTTTTCTGTCATCTCTATTTCAACTCTTACACCTCAGCTACTGACAGGAATGACTCATATCCTTCATAGTCTGGTAGGTATTATATACAGAAATTCTGAATTGATCCCAATCTTGGGTTACACTGTGATGGTCAGAACAAAATGAATGGCTGTTAAAGGACTCAAGTGTAAATGTAGACTGAGAAGACGTTGGGTTTCCTGTGCTCCGTAGATGGAGGAGGAGCTGGACACCTTCCAGAAGAACGATACTGCTTTGCTGAAACTCCAACTCACCACCACTGACAAGACGTCCCTGCAGAGGGTGTGGACTGTATACATACACAACAGTGTATATTTGAGAGACAGTGAGAGCAAAGAGCAATATCTATCTTTTCCTGTCGTCCTCCATCTTTCTCCCTACTCGTTCTCCCTCCTCTGGGAGGCCCTGGTCATAGGATCCAAACGGACCTCCATAACTGCGTAGGGTTTCTCCAGACACCCAAAAGGCTGAAGGAGAGCATCAAAGACCTTTATGAGCATTATGTACAGCAGAGTGACATGGGGAGAAATCATTGGCCGCTGTATGATGATAAATTATGATAAATACAGTGGATATAAAAAGTCTTCACACCCCTGTTAAAATGACAGGTGTTTGTGATGTCAAAAAATGAGACAAAGATAAATCATGTCAGAACTTTCTTCACCTTTAATGTGACCTATAATGTGAACAATTCAATAAAAAAAAGAAATCTTTGAGGGGGAAAAATAAAAATGTATTTGAATCTGCCACACCCACTAGAATTCTTCCTTAGAGCATCCCTTTTTTGTTCTTTCAACAAGTACAGGTGAAAGAGGTGGGAATCAGCTGGAATCAATGATCTGGACACAATACAGTATACCCGAAGCTGTCTGCCTATATTATCTCAAACCCCCATTGCCTTCCTGCTAAACCTTTAATTACAAACATCAGGGATCCTTCAAGACTGGAAAGCTGCCGAAGTGCCAACAGGCTACACTAGAAACTGTCATAGGCCTGTTTCCATCTTGGCCTAATTATCTAACGTTTTGAATGTCTGGTTAACAAAACATTAATCTGCTATTTTTTGTTCAACAGTGTTCTTCCTTTAGTGCAGTTCAAAACGTATCTGTTAGACAAGCTACTGCTGCAGCTATTTTTTATTAATTTCAATAAAGACGTTGATTCCATCAACACCATAGTTCCAATTAACAGTGTCAACATGCTGGGGTTTTCAGAGGACTGATGAGAAAACTCTAAACGTGTACAATACATGTATGTCATATCTGAGAACCTGCTGTCTAAGTACCTGGCTGTATTCATGGGTGTACATCAAGGATAGATTTTTGGGCCTACACTATTCTTATTAATAATGATTCCATTGTTAGAAGGAACTCCCTCAAACACTCTTGTGCTTTTGCCAATATCCTGTATACAACAAGACCCTCACTAAACATTTTGCTGACAAACATACAACACAACATACAACCCACGCAGTCAACTTTGGTGACTAAAAACGTCAATAAATTAGATGGAATTTACTACACTGCCATTCGCCATTCACTGTAGCCTTTGACTCGGGTCAATGGGCCCTTGCTATGTAAACAAGGCCTGACTGACTGGCTACTTATTTACTCGATTTTACCTAATTTCCCTCTTCAACATCCTTAACTAAAATAGTAAACTGTGCTAGGGTAGATATCTCACAATGTACCCCCTACAGCCCAGACCTTCCTTCATTTTATTTTTCCATCGCCAAAGGCTACAGCAAATTGTAAAACACTCTTTAACCTGACACTTATTGTCACACCTAGCTCCTTTAAGAACAGCATGATAAGACCCAGAATGATATTGGATGAGTTTCAGATAGACATATCGAGTCTGCTCGGAGTTGTCACAATCAAATAGCACCTTAATAACAAATTGAATGTCACAAGAAGTAGGAGAAACACAGCGTACATAAAAAAATCAAGCTTCAGGATTACTGCTCTTTTGTACTGAGCTGGAGGACCACGTCTTTTGTAATCATAAGTAGGTCTGTGGCAGTCAAGAAATGTATTGGCTTAGTGGCCTTCAATCAGTCGGGTTCCTTTCATACAGGAAAAATATTAATACAATTCATGTTGTGATAAAATTGCCAGTATACTTAGTATGAAGGGGATATATGTCTTGCTGTATATAATGTAGTGTAACTTGATGTTTATTTCCCTTAGATGTTGTTTTTATATTTTTACATACTTCATGGGATTCTGTGCATTTTTCTGTCTTGCAATTTTGTTTTTGCTGTGGCATCATTGACAATTATCATTGTTCATCAATGGCCTTTTCTGCTCTGGTAAACTGGTCCTAACTACACACACAAAGCCACAGTCATTAATTTACAAGTCATTGCTATCCCTTACCTAGCTCCGTCCTCAATGTTTTCCTACCCTTTAGAAATCTGTGTATGTGGCTGTAAGTCATTTCACTTGTCTGTTGCCAATACCTTGAACCAATTACAAAGGCCTCTCAGACTTGATATTTTAATTACTCGGCACTCCTACATAAACAAATAGTCTGAGCTACTACCTTATCACTGCACCTGCCAGGCGCCTAATCAATATGTATATAAAACTACACACCTAATCTGTAAATATGTAGTACTTCATAAGGTGTAACTTGTTGGTGTACTATGATTGTGTTACTGAGTGTTGTCTTGCAATTGTTATGCCTTTGACTGAGTTGTCATTGTAAATAAGAATTGGTTCTCAAACAGCAATTACCTGCTTAGCTTAAGGTGAATAAAATAAAACAATGATAAAAAATACTGTAGATTACAGTACAACTCTACACCATGAAAGGATTGTTTGGAATACATTTTCCAGAAATTGTCCCAGAAATGGAGTGTTCATATGACTTGCCACTGGGTGTCACTATGTTAAGAGTCTGTATTTTAAGTGTTAAATGTGTGGAGAAAAACTTTTAGTCCATTATGTTTGTGCTTTGCTGATTGTTCTCAGGTCACTGTCAAATGTTTAGGGTTTTATCGCCCTACACTAACTTCCATAATTAACTCCTGCATGTCCTCACTCTGTATCCTGTTTCCATGCCCAGCCCTGCTGTCTTCCAGGGTCAACTCCAGCAACGCTGTGCTACGTCAGAACGGGGACGAGAGTAGCCGTATCATCCTGCTGCAGCGCTTGCAGATCCAGAGACTGAGAGGAGATACAGGTCCTGATGAATACACACGTCGACAAACCCCGCAAACCCGCCAGGCGACCCCCCCCACCGGCCTTTCCAAACCAACTGTTAAGCAATCAACACCAACTCTGTAGACTCCCCTCCACCGTCAAGCTATCCTTCCTCCAAACTAACACTAGCTACCTCCACGGACACCCCTCCTCACCAAAATTACCTACTCAACACCAGATATTAATAAAATATTTCACATCAGAATTTGTACATAATATATTGTATTGTTTTTTATGAGCTGGCCTTATGGGATTTCCAGAAGTGTACTAAGGGTGATGTTGCGTAATCAAATCAATACATAACCGTGTCAGACAAGCAGACAAGACATGATAAATGTTTTATGACGAACTGTTCATTTAAGCACAATTGACATTGTTGTTTTCCAAAACGGTCTACACCATATTGATAAAATATTTAATAGGGTTGTCAGTAGGCCTGAAGCCTATTGGTGTTTTGATTAATGCATGTGCTCCGAATACTTAACAGCACTCATCTCGTGGATTCTCCCTCTTGTTATCACCATAGTAAAGGACCTGGCAACCACGGTAAGCCATTGTCTGAGCTTGAGAAAGTCAAGTGAACCGAATTATATTTTGTTTATTGACTCGGTGCATTCCAAACAGCGAATAACCCCTATTTAGAGAAATGCGCAGATAATTCCAGAATGGAGCGCGGGTTTTTCCCCACGGGACGTCGGCGAAAGGTCGAGCGCTACACTGTACCCGATCCTCTCTCCCCTCCCAACCCGAGTCGCTGCTGCGTGCCGCGACCACACCTGCAAGGAAAAGTCTGCTAGACCTGCGCACCGTTCGTTAGAGCGAAAGCCACGTACTGTTGTCGCTCTCGGAGGCTACACACACCGCAGAAAGGTAGTCTAGTCAGAGTTGCATTTATTGTACATATGAGAATGTTTCGAGACAAACAGTTCATGAACGGGCACAAGATCAGCTGCAGCATATGGTTGGGGATTGGAAATACCTCCCGGCGCACGAGCGCAGATCTGAGGAGCTGTTCAGATTCACACCAGTGAGAAACGGGGATAAAGAGCGGCAGGGAACGTGTCAGCACGCACAGGTAAATAACCTACAGAATACCAATGCCTGACAGACACAGTAGATCCCTTCCGTTTTTATTAAGCCTCGCTGAATTATCTAAAACTGAATGTAGAACTTTTCAGATATAGATTCACCTTTTTTGTTCATTTCTGAGCTACTTAATTGAAGTAGGTAGTTTGATTACACGCATAGACTAGCGGCCAGTACCTCCCTTTTATACCACGTTATTAAGGTAAATATTGGGTGAATGTAGTTTACTGTAATGTTTCCTTGTTCATAATTTGCCATGATGACCAGTTAAATTAGATTGTTATGATGCATTTCAACAGCCTTGTTCATTTTATTTGGCTACGTTTGTAGAAAAATGTCTAAAGTGTCATAATTCTGTTAAGATAATCATGCCATAATACACTGGAGAGTTGGTTCGCTGCGGATGCAGACTCAAATCAAATTTTCTGGACGTATGAATTTACGTTGTTGCTCACTATTGAGTAGTTATTGAGTTTAATTATTATGTAGTTTAACAAAAGTTTTCATTACATATTTTACAAAATGTTCCTGTAGTAGTCGTGTTTTCTTTTAAGAAAAACAATCAGATTATATAAATTATCCAACTAATATGCAAATACCTCAATTCTGGTGAATCTTTGATTTATATTGGCAGCGAGAAGGGTTGGAGGGTAGTTGTTTCTAATTAGTGTAGGCTGTTCAGTGTTTCCACATTTCTATTAAACATTTCTATGAAGACATAATTCGATTTTTTTTTTTTACATTCAGGCATGAGAGCAACTTAAAATGTTTTAACTTTTGCAAGCTACACATTCTTCTCTTCTTCCATGCAACCTTTAGGAAGGCTCTGACTACAAGAGAACGTCTACAGCACTGTTTTCTGTTAACATAAGAACTCTATGGGTGGAGATTTAGAATGTTATTACAACTCTGTACATGTTCCTAAATTGTTTATTGTGGTAGTTTTAGGATTTTTATTATATTCACAGATAGAAAAACCCCAATTCATGATTTTCTGAGTCCTTGTCAATGTTTAAATGACATCAAGACAATCCTTTAAATCTCTAGGGAAAAACATGCTGTGTGTACTTCCCCTTTAATTGTACATCTGGCCCTTAAATGGCGCTTCTAACTAAAAACAATGGGTCTTTCATTATTTTCTAGTGAAATCTTCTAAAACAAAAAATAGATACTCATGGTATTCTTCTGCTAGGTAAGACTTCTTTCCCTACTTTTTGTATATTAAAATGAATGTTCCAAGTACAGTATTTTTGTTTACATATTTTTTTATGTTGGAAGTGGTAGGAACTGCAGTTATAATGAAAGCGACAGGTAATAGGTCAGTTATTGATATGTAGAATAGGGTAATCTGAATATTGTGAAAATTGAAAAGTGTGTCTAGCTTGAAATGGGTGTGAGTAAGCTACCTCTGTAGCCTGCTTTCTTACCACTGGCAGTTACTAGACACGGCCTATTAGGTAGTTGCCATAGTAAAAGGGAGCATGCTAAGATACATTTGTTTGATTTATTTGTGTGTGGTAAAAATATTTTAGAGCCATGTCCATAAGGTATGTTTGACCTTTGATTAAACTGGCCAAGATGCATTAATATTGAGTAGCCATATTATTTTCTTTATATATTTCCCAACCCCCAAAAAAACAATGTCATCTTACCATAATTTTATTTGAAATTATTTTAAAATATCATCATGAAATTTCATTGTATCATTTCTAATTCAGTAAAAGTGGGGAATTTGTCAGGGGCCTCAATAAATTTTTCAAGGTACTATATACCCTAAACCTCCTGCATTATTGATATTATTGAGTACCAACCCAGTTAGAACAGTGCAAACAAATGTTTGTCATACCTGTGGTATAATCACTTAAACCACAGGTATCACAAAACATGTGTTTTCACTGTGATAATACAACAGGTATGAAATAATTTCCTATGACTGAAGTGACAAGGGGACTAGGCCAGAACAGAGAGAGAATATAGAGTCCATTGAAGAATGCCCAACCAAGCCATAGCCACCGACACACCACAATATTCATGAGCAATTACCCTGCATAACTTTTTTCCTGAAAGCCATTTTATATATGAAGGGGCAAAGGCTGAAATTGGATCGAAAAATTACCCTGTAGTGGAACCATGAAGTAGCCTATTCGATAACTTGATCCATCCCGTTAATATTACATCACACCCTAACCTTTGGACCATAGTCCAACCATTGACCCCCAACATGTACACAATTATGCTGAATTTCATGGCCCATGACTTCACTTTTATAGACCTTGCAAAGGTCACCGATGCTACACACGATTCATCTGTCATATTCTTGCGCAAATAACTGCGAGCCAGCAAGGAATAACATGGAAGATGTCACTCCTATCTCACAGTAATAACAATAAACGATATACACTCACCAAAACGTGTAGAAGACAAGTGAGTCAGTGCATGTATGGCAGAGGGAGAGAGAGGGTGGCAGAGCATAGTTAGGGAACATTTACATGAGTTCATGCATTGTCTGTGTGTGACAGATTGTGATGTGTCTCCTGTGTTCAGTTGGGTCATAGCCAAGAGAAGATCAGGTTTCAGCTCAGTCTCATGTTCCATTGTGCAGGAAGATCTGAATAGGCTGGAGGCCACCTTTCAACCCACAGTGACCGAGCGGGATGGAAAAAAAGGAAAAGAGAACAAGTAAACTTCAAATTATTATACGCAGAACAAGCGAAACCAGACTAGAATGCATGTAGGTGATTTAATTAGGGTTTTAATCTTGCAGCTGTTGACAATTCAGGCAGGCCGGGCTGGCTGGGCATCGGCCATATTGCCAGGAGAAAGCAGCGTTGATGGCCGGGAAATGCGCTGGCGCTACCGGCTGGTGCTAACTGCTGTAATGCAGCAGGTGCATTAGGAGGAATATGACAAGACATGGATGCGGGCAGTAAGTTGGCCCATTGACCCACACCACACCTGACCACAGAGAAGGCCCCGATGCCACTGACGGTGGCAGGAACAGACCTAAAGCCAGAATAAGGAGCCATTCACAACCTCTGTCTTTCTCACTCTCATTCCCTCTCTCGCTCGCTCGCTCGCTCTCTCTCTCTGTACACCCACGACACCACTGCCTCTACGCGGATCATCCCAGCCCAGTCAGAGCCCCAGACACCCACCTTCAGCCACTCACAGCACCAGCCTCCCAGCCCCATGGCGCTTGGCACGGATGCTTAACACAAGGACAGATGGTTCCAATCCTGACCCCTCTCCTTGCCAGTAGGGACCACACCGCTACCATCGCAGAGACCGCCCACCGACAAGAACAGGAAGAGGACGTAGGTTGGTCACCACGGCAACTCCTGGCCTCACATCCTCCCCAGGGGTCTCAGATAAACACGTTCGCAGAACCCGGTTTCATTATTAGACCACTAATTTGGGCCTGTGAGATTTGTGCTTGTCAATTTTTCTTCAGGCTTCCCATTCTATGCTTCTTTCAAATGTTGGAGAATGTGCTGATGGCCCAGGACCGGTGAAGGGACATGATATTCCTTTACAGAAAGTCAGTGAAACTCCATCCTATCTGGGACGGTTCCTCTTTCCCTACAGTCTGGCCCGGACTCCTGGGCCTAGATGAATTATTAAACGGACCCCACAGCCGGGCTCAGCGCAGATCCTCCGAAGGCCTCTAAACTCCTGCTGATTCGAGGGATCGTTGCGACGTGTCAAAGGTCAACACTGCAATGGGGAAGGAGTGAGATGCTGCAAATTGACTGCAGATCAAAAGCAGAACCTCCACAACGGTCGGGCTCCCTAGCCTCTCATCTCTTTCAGGCAGAAGTAGAACAATCACCGCTGTGTTTCTTGTACCGGATATTATGTTCTACATTAAACTCACCAATACTTGATGTACAGACTGATGACCATATAATGGCAGGCTATTATTTTATAAGAACAAAACTGCAAGTCAACATAAAACTGGGCACTAATGGTTTGGTGAGCTGAATTCAGCGGGGCCAAATAACTGAGGAGGGAATATGGTGTCCCTAAAGCACAGCAGGTAATTGGAGAAAAGAACAGCTTCTCTGTGGAGCAGACCAACAGACTGACCTTCAGGCTTAAAACGATGAACCAAAGAGACCCAACTCCTGGATGCACGAGGTTTACAGTCCTCTCTGGTGAGTCTGTCAACATTATTGAGGAGAACATTTGCATAAGTGAAATATGCTGCCCTGTACATTACTGCACTCAGCCTTGCTAGGCGCAGACGTTTGGGGGAAACAATTGTCTGCACAGAGAAAACAGAGGAGCAGATGATAAAGGTATTTGCGATAAGAGTGATGGAATCTGGGTTATGATCGCAAGTTCCTGTCAGCTGGGATGAGAGAGAAGGTGGAAAGTTCTGGGCAGTGTGGAATTATATGAATGTATGTCTCATTGGAAGTTAAATGTGCCTAGAAAATTAGAACAGAAAAGTGTGTTTAGATTCTCTTTCAGTAGGTCACACTCTGCCAACCTCAGCAATATGGACTGTTGGCATTGCCAGTCTGGCATGGGGGTTCTCATGTAGATGTGACATGTGATTGGTAGACACACTTTCCAACGTATATGACCCACTAGCAACCATCTTTACAGTGACATCAATTGAACTATTAATCTAGACAACTCTGCTGTGGTGCTTGTTAATGATCAAATCTTTCTCCCTTGATTTGACAGACTACGTTCTTACTAAAAGAGTTAAAGGCTGTATTGCTCCAGCGTGTGTCCCTAGACTCGGAGAAAGAGGGGAGAACGTCTGTGTAGGTGTTTGTGTGTGGTTTCTGTCCAGCTCATATGCCACCTCAATTACTACCTTCTATTCCTGCTGCACCTGTCATTGTCGTCAGATCCAATCCTGCTGGGATTTCATTAGCGACTCAAAACACACACGCAAACAGATATGAACTGAAAGACCAACGAACACAACACAATGCAATGTAATTAAGAATCTTTCAGTTCTCTTCACACCTTGGAAGAACACCTTGTGTCATCATATCCAGGGGTTTCTTCTGGTGGGGGGGCTGTTTAAAAGAAAAAACACAAAACCACAATTTCTCAAAGTTTTTTTTTCCTCCCCCAAGTTGGCTATCAGATGTTGCCAATAGAATAAGCCATATCATTAGGGAAACATTGTTATACACCCTAATATAGCCACTTGTCTAAAGAATAATTTGTATTTTAAATACCCTCAGAAATATACTGTTATCACCGTAAAAGATTCCTCACATTGTAAAATGTCCAAACTGCATCAATATTGCAGGCTCGTGGGTTCTGGTATAATGCTAATGAATTATTAGGTCAGTTTTATTAACATGCAAGACATTCAGCTTTGATCTAATTTTGGCTACTAAACAAGAACCTTAGTGAGAAGTAATCATCTTATATCTGGAAAATGCCTAATAATAGCCAGGGATGAGAGCAGGCTAGAGTAAATTATTGAGACTTTTTAGTATTCTTTTAGTATTCCTTGCAAACCAAAGCAATAGTTCAATTCATCAATAAGGACTTGATCTTTTCATGTTAATGGATTTTACCTACAATACAAACCACAGACCTGAATCCAGAGTTCTATTAGGTTTACATGTGTTCTATTCATGTGTGTTTGAAACCCAAGGTTTTTACCCTACTTTTTATTTTGTTTTAGCCAATGTGCATCAATATCTTGTCGTTGGTTACATAACAAAATATAACATATTTGATTACATAATTGTTTCCAATAGCCCCAATGTGCTCTAAAATAGGAAATACAATGTCTTGGTGGACCATGTTTTCACAATGTTAAAACAATTCACTGTGTAAGACATGCTAATAGATTAATATTATTATTATTTAAGGCCCATAGTCGTTTTATGCAAGCAGTCACCAGAAGGTTTTAAATGCATTGCCAGTTGTTGGCTCAAAGAAAGTTTGACAGAAAGTGTCCTTGCACTAGCCAATCGCTCAGCTGTCACTGGACTGCGCTCACCTACCAAGCAAGGTCTGACGCATTGGATGCGAGCTCTGACGCATTTAAACGCCTGTGTGTATTCTTAAATAATAAATAAACTAAAATAACCGCTCCCTGCAGTGCGATTATCCCTGAGCGTTGATGAGGCCACGGCTCAACGCGCAGTTTTGTGCCTCAGACACAGAAAGACAAACGCCGAGAGGAAAATACACACAGCGTCTTAATAAAAAGGCCCGCTAGCGAGGACAGTTGTAAGTCCTCTTACAGAGTTGCTTCTCTGTGCTCATATTGCGCCTCAGCTCGCACTGCTGACTTTGATAGTAAAGGCGCTGACAGGCTTTTAAAAACAAGCAGTCTGCGGTGTAACCTTGAGGGTCGCGGGGACTACAGGGACCGCCCATTGATAAACGGATTAATACCTGAGCCCCGTGGCGAGGGTGGCCCGGATTCGACGTTGTGCTGATATCTGGGAAACATCACATGGCGGGGGAATAAACAGGCAGCTCCTCGCTACACGGGACTGACTGACCGTAACCCATGAGGTGCTGCTCTGCATACACAAGAGGGAACCAAAAAGATGCCGTATCGTGTGTGTGTGTGTGTGTGTGTGAGGGAGAGAGCACAAAATAATGTGAAATAGTGTGTGTTTGTGTTTACATAAGTGGGTGTCTGTGTGTTTATTCGCTAAGCCTCTGATAGTAGCCTCAGCTAAAATCACTGTACAGTGTACGTGGCATTTAGACTTTGTCTAAACAGCTCTGTGCAGGAACATTACTCTACACATGGAATGCATGTATCCAGTAACGTGCCTCAGTGGGTGGCTGTTATCTATCCTGTCGCTTTTCTCTCACAGGAATCGGCCAGGCTCCATCTGGTCCTACAGCTGTGAGAGCCCGGTGACAGGCTCTCCCCTCTGTCATCCACCCAGAGGTCCTGTCATCCACCCAGAGGTCCTGTCATCCACAAGGAACACCTGTAATCCAGTGAGGTGGGACTCGGATCCATTGACCCGAAGCGGTGATCCGGTGAAGTGACTTCGATCCAGATTGTGTCCAGCCAGTGATCCGCTGAGCGCAGCCCACCGTCGAACACAGGAGGATCACGATGCCGGTGTTGGATGACTTCCCCCCGATGCAGGGCGCCCAGCCGGCCGGCCCGGACCGCGCCCGGATCCAGCGCAGCGTACTGGAAGAGCAGGTGGAGCTGTGGTGGTTCAGAGACCCAGCCAAATCTCTGCTGTGCTACAGCGTGGCAGTCTTACTCATCCTGGGCTGTGGCCTGGGCGGCGTCCTCCTCCTCTCGTCGACCACCAGCTTCTCCAGCGATTGGCGCATGGGGGCCGGCACCGCCCTGTGTCTCCTGGCCCTGGCCGTCCTCCTCAAGCAGCTCCTGAGCTCCGCAGTGCAGGACATGAACTGCGTCCGGAGCCGGAGGCGCATCGAAATCCTGAAGAGCGGCGGGCTGTCTGACCTGCTGGTGGTGCTGGTGGCGGGGCTGTGTCTGGTGATCTGCGGGGCCACGCTGCTGAAGCTGGCCTTGGAGCACCACATGCCCAAGCCGGGCGTGGCCCTGAACGATATGTACATCGCTGGGGTGGTGCTGTTAGCCGGCGGGGGGGCGGCGGTTGTCGGAGCGGGGTTATACGCAGGAGTGGTGCTGCTGTTGGAGAGGACGAGGCACGGGCGGAGGTTCTGGGACCGGGCTCTGACGGTGTTCACCATCTCCGGGAGACGGATGGACCAGGGGAGGAGAGAGACCACGTCTAGCCTGGCCAACCTCATCTGATGAGAGTGGAGCAGAGAGAGCGGATGGGAGCCCGGACTGAAGAGGACCATTTCACTAACGAGGTTCGGATCTGATCCGTATGAGGGGGAGGTTTGGGATGTGTCAGCCTGCTCTGGAGGTATATGGGCCTGTAGATGCTAGGGCCGGTTTCGGCCCAAATGTGGGCCATATCCACATCAATGGACATCACGTGAAAAGCGCATTCAAGCAAAGTGGCAATCAGTTGCCTTTAGCAACCAGTGTGTTTGACTGCGGATCCGGTGAAACTAAGGGAATAAACATGGATCCAGCACTGCATGTCTTTGAGTAGCAAAATGGAATCGAGAGCTGTGTCTACTCAACACTATTTCTTATTGAAGCTCGGCCATCCTTGGACTACGACGTTACTGAGACAAAGCCCCGGCTATAATCTGGATTCAACAGAATGACGGTGACACTGGACAGAACCTGGTCATGGACACCACAAAGCTTAAAATGAACCAAGTGTCCGATGTAATATAATCCACTGTGAGATAAACTGTAGGTTGAAAAGCTGCTGTAAGGAATATATCATAACATAGAATAATGTAAAAAGCATTTCCAAACTAAATCAAACCCATGAAATGATTTAATGATCAATTGCACTTGTCACCTTTCATGTCATTGGTTTACAGCAGTGTTGGTTGGTCAAAGGCTTCCCATGTTATCATCCCTTACTTTGACTGGCAACACTACCAAGACAGAGAAGAATGTCATAACATTGTTGCCTGGTACAATATGATTGGATTGAACAAAGCATCTGTCTGTCTGGGAGTGTGTGTGGCTCTCACACCTCCTAATCAGACAGTACATGTGAGTGGCCTGTTACTCAGAGACAATAGGAGCCACTGAAGAAGTCATTGTTTCCTGTACTGGCAACCGATCGCAAGGGCCTGGCGTTGCCCAGTACGGATTGCCTTTAGCAACCTCTAACACACACACACACACACACACACACACACACACACACACACACACACACACACACACACACACACACACACACACACACACACACACACACACACACACACACACACACCGATGCCAGCACCGCCTGTAATCCCTCATTGACAAAGGACTGTTCTCTGAAGTCTCTCGGCCTCTACTGTGCACTCCTATGCAGGACATGCTAGGTGGTGCCAAAAACAGTGATGGGAGAAAGGAGAAATATAAAACAATGATGGGAGAGGAAGACAAAAGAGCTATTTAACACAGTGATTAGAAAGGAGAGGACAAACCTAAACCAGGTTCATCTTAACCACAACTGGGGGTTTTCCATGTCATCATTTGACAACATACAAATCTCACAGTGTTAGAGCATTTCACAAAAAGAGAGCAGATGGTAAAAAGGAATTTATTTCTACTCAAGTCCCGTTGTCTCCCAATAACACACACAGTTAATAAATAATACATTAACAGGTTTAAAAAAGACATATGTTACTCATAAAAACCCAACAGGAGAGAATGAATGGAAATTATTAGTTATGTCCAGTTTCTAACAGACAACTATCTGAAATACGAAGTGTAACATGGGATTGCATCCGGGCATAAACAAAACATACCAAATGTAGATCATGCAAGTCTGAAACCTCCTATTGTTTTAAAGAGACCCAGGGATGACATTGAACATGGTGCTCAAACTTCAGTGTGACTGTACCAAGCTGCTTTGGAAGTCAGCTGATCAGTGGGGGGGGGGGGGGGGAATAAAAAATAACACAATAACATTTCCACATGTTGGTATCTAACAAATGTCCTATGTGTATAGGGTCCAAAGCACTCAAATTGTTTTTGTTCATACTGTTTCACCGGGATTTTTCAAGCTTTTTTCCTTTCTTTCATGTCTTTTACTCAAGTCGTTATCTCTGGCACCAGATGAACTGCTCCGTCATTGTTGCTAGACGAGTGCAAACGCAACGACTGTGGATACGGTGACAGTAATATTCGTTGGAAACTCAGCAGTCATTGATCTTAACAACCCGGCGTTCATTTCAAGGGACTGAACGCTCTTACAGACGTTATCACAGACAACATCGACCGATAGCCACACAAACCAGTAGAAACCGGTCGACGTCAGTGCAAATGAGTAAAAGCCACGCGTTTCAATGCGCAGACCTTCTCACTGCGAATTCTTCTGGTAAATAAAATGCACTATGCCTTGAGAATAAATGTTACCACCAGACCCATAGCAGACCCCTGAATTCATTATTCTATGAAGTGCTAAAACATATTTCACCAGGTGCTGTAAAAAACAAAGCAAATGTTAAAGGTGACATCGGTCATTCTTTAGGACAACAGATCTTTTGGGAGAGTACTTAAAATGGCCTTCCCTTATCCTCTGCTGTCTCTCACTCCCAGAGAGCGTGGATCCATTCTGGCAGCAGGCTTGCCCTTAGTTTGTCCGGAGCTGATAATCTGCCAAAAGAGGGAGATGTAACAGCAATGCATTAACACTGTTCTACCAACCAGCACTCTGCCCCTGTGCTACGGCCATCATATTAACATTCTAATTAGCTCAGTTACCATATAAACACACAGAATTGGGGCTTGGGGGGAATGTGATCACATTGGGGTCAGTGGAACTGTGATGGAATTCCAATGACTGCTTAGAACCCACTTATGAGTAACTCACTGCTATCAGTGGGCGGCACGCTAATCTCTCCCTCGCTCTCCCCGTCTCTATTTCCCTCCGTGTCTTAACTCCAATCTCTCTCCCCCTTCCTCTCAGTCGCTCTCTACTCCTCTATTTTCTCTCCCTTATCCACCCCGTCTCGCTAAATCCCTCCCTCTGTTATCCTCAGTCTCTCTCCCCGTCTCCCCCTCTTCCTTTGCCGCCATCACTCTCTCTCTGCTGATCACAGAGGAAAGGTGACACCTTGGCGTGCAGAGCCAATTGTCACACAGAACCTAAAGGCGCTGAGACATAATTCAAATCCCCCCGGGCCCGGCTATCTAAGGTAAGAGGTCACGGGTAAGGCCAGCGTTGAGTGCCTCACCTCCACTCTGCGTTATGTAGCGCACCCATGGTAAAGCCTGATAGCCGCTCTTCTCGATGATCTTGAGATAGCGGACCTGAGGAGCAAAGAACAGTTACGACACGTACACGCACGCCCATCTGGCCTGAAACTGTACACCCGCTGGCAAAACCAGGTCATGGAAATGGATCGCTCCCACAGATCATGAGAGCTATGGTTGTGGCTTGCAGTATGGGAAAAATGCAGACACGCATCCAGGCTTTCGGTTACTGATAAAATGGCAGAGTGGGCAAAATAAGTGGCATAAGCCAATTAGTGTGTGATATGAAGGTCGGTGACAGGTGGACCTGTGTGTCTCCGAAACAGCCACCATGGTTGGAAATGGGCAAAGGCTGCTCAACGTATTATTATTTTTTGCCTTTGGGTGGTCTAGGTTTATATTTTTACATATAGTAAATATTTCATTTGTCATTTGCAGGTTTCAACAGGTATATTTATTTTCATAGATGACTTTAGGTGTCTAGTCCTAAATGTGTCTGGTGGAGAAAAACTTATCTCATGAAGCAGACTACATGTGAGCAGGTTTATGTCACAGAAATATTCATTCAAAGTGGGGCCCTATCCACTAAAACAACTAGCATGGATTGCTATTTTTACTAGGATTGTGTTAGTGTTTTCCAGACAATGAGTTTAAACATAGTTAAAAACAATAAAACATGGGAGGAAATAATGCCGGTAAATTGTACATGTAGTGTTTATTTTGGCTAGGTTACTTAGAAAGAACACCTCATAAAATGTACAGGTTTTAAACCATTGAAAGGTGAAATAGTATCAAAATGCTGACATATTTTGTGCATCGAGGATATTAACAGCAACGTGCTGTCACATCAATACTAACCATATATCCCAAAAAACCTTACAGTATAAATGAACGACAGGACCGGCCATTTGGTGAATAAAAGACAATTCTTATTTTTCAAACGAGAGGAAGGGTGTGTAAATGTTGTTTGTAGAACGAGGGCAGGATAACGAGGGGAATGTATTTCGGGCCCTTCGTGCACCTGGTGTCCCTTGACAGGCCAGGTGCACACCTTCATGGCTCCAGTTTACCCTACGTCACATGGATACTTCCAGTAGGATAAAACACGTGCTGTCCCGGAACGGTTCCAGAACCATGACAGCAGGCTCACTTTACAATTGGAGCTGCAGTTTTTAGATTATTTCTCAATCCACTTTAAGTTACAGCTTTAGTCCATAGCGAATAGGCTGCTGAGGCCCCGAAGCATAATGTAGGCCTATCAGAGGGCTCTACCAACAAAAGCAATTGAGCAAACCCAATAAAATTTTCCAATATTATTATGTTCAATTTACATTAACGGCTAAATTAGCTTTTTTCTTTACGCCGAGCCGACGAGGTTGTTGTGCCCTCGAGCAAGGCACTTAACCCTACTTGCTCTTAGATAAAGGAGTGCTAATTGACTAAAACGCTAACTGTAAAATTGTAAATGGGATTCCATTGGCTTGAATAATGAGAGAAACCACTTATTAAGACAAAAGGCCTCACTACAATTACAGGGTCTATGGAGGACAACACAATGTAGGTTACCCTCTGACAATTATCATCTGCACTTTCAAAAACTCTCCGTTATTTTACCTGGATACCAGATACAGTGAAGTAGGGGATCTCAAAGTCAACAGTGATGGGCCTCTTCCCCTCCAACTCCTCACTTTCCACACTCGGAAGCCCGAAGTGAGCTCTCATCATGTACTCCTTCCCTCCCTAAACAAAGACAGACATAAGAGAGACACACACATATGAGGTTTATTCAGAGATCTGGGGCCTTCTGCTTTGTTAGGGTTCTTTGTCATCTACCTGATCTTAGCACAACAACACTATCTAGGTCACTGGTCCATATCCTGGCTGTGCCACGCACCTGAACAGTGTTTGTCACGATGCCGTGACTCCATGGAACAGACCAACTGCCCTACAGAGACTAATTAACACAATGCTCACCTGACTGTTAACAAAACAGCTGCACTCTACTGCACTCTGTTCATCTCCCCGCATCTAGATAGTCGCTGTTGGAACTGTACTTCAACTGTAAATGAACTTAAGATGTACGCTCTCATGTTCAACAGACAATAAATGTAAGTCAACTTCACGCAGATGTTGTGTATTCTGTCTTTTTTGTTGTATGCCAATTAGGGCATCAATATACCAAGTAACATTCTGGGCATGTTTCAATGTACTTGTCGGATGAAGGTAATTCAGATCTACTGTTAAGCCCAGAAGTATTTATACCCATGCCAAATATTTTGCTACAGTATAGTGAATTTGTAATTGACCAATGGTTTCTTCTGGTTGGAAATTACAAACATGTGACAAAATAGCTCAAAATTTGGCATGGGTATGAATACTTTTGGGTTTAACTGTATATCCTGGTTAGCTAGCTACGTGTGCCTGTTCCACCTGGGGCAGAGCTTAGGACCCAGCAGCAGCCTGACCGGCGTGAGTGACGGCCACTCATCCAGGGACACCTGTACACCTAATCGTCTCCCTCTCAGTCCCTCATAACCTGCGGATGTGCAACCACACTCCAGGAAGACCACCCGGCAATGCTACCAGCCGGATGCATGTCGACAACTGAAAGCCTAGGAAAGTATTCTGGCCTTGCACAGTTAAGTCCACTCAAAGTGAACGGGAACAGGCCAAGCACCTCTGTTCAGCTCCTTCGTTTATTACGGTCACATTGTTTCACCTTCTTGTTTGTTGGTACACCTTTGAACGACCTTGGATTATCATGAAATGAAAGATAAGAAAGTCAACTCTACGGTGTTGGGCGGTACAACCACACCGACCCTTTCACATCACGCATCCACATCCTTGGAAAACTACTCTTCCGCTCAGCTACAAGTTAAGCCAACCGTTGCCGATACGAGCCAAATGTCAGCGGTGAAACCGTCACGCGCCACTGCCGCCGCTAACGCAGTTCAGTGACCATCTCTGTAGTTTGGCAAAGCCAACATGATGTTGGTTTTCAGCCAACAGCACAAGGCCATGCCGCCTACAATGTAAATAGGCAGTTATGGGTGACTGTAGCATGTCGATCAGGCGTTATCTAATGAACTGTTGGGGCAGTTCTATTTCCTTATGTGGTTATCTGACATGGACAACTTCCCCTTTGACTAGTGGCTTTATAAAAACATGTTATCTATTAACAATGTGCTGCTTCCTGTAAGGAAGACGGGTAGTTTTACCACTGAGTTAGGTTTAAATGATTAGTCAACCCGAAATATATGCTGTTATCTTGTTGCTATAGCCAAAAGTATCATCAGAATACCATATTTCATGTTACTAAAGCTACAATATGATAATAATAACATATTTGATATTACTATAGCAACAGTATGATGATATTTTGTTACAATGGTTACATGATGGCCAAAATGCCAAAATTAGTAATTTACTGTTACTATACTTACATTATGACCATAACATAATATCGTAGCAGAAGATGCACTGACCTCCATCAGCATTAGGTTATTAGCACAGCAAGGCTAGCCTGTGATGTAAGCTACTCACAGGGAATGATTTGATGTTCCACTGGACAACGCCCTTCTCAGGAAGATACTTGCAGCTGCCAGTGCTCGTCTTGAATTTGGGCGAGTCAGCGTCGCTGGGCACGGGTACCATAATGGCAACGTTGTTTGCAGTGGAGCGGCTCTTAAACTGACTCCTGGCCTGCAGGGTGAAAGGGCATGTTTCACAGGGTTAGAAACACACACAAGTGTGTAGAGCTGTGTCTATGTACTTAAGAGCCTAGCTGTGTGTCTACGTACTTAAGAGCCTAGCTGTGCGTCTACGTACTTAAGAGCCTAGCTGTGCGTCTACGTACTTAAGAGCCTAGCTGTGCGTCTACG